>CAUYRT010061331.1:0-35664 GCA_963574885.1 Lepilemur ruficaudatus
TCAGGAGAACCAATCCTGTTCACCACCTTCATTTTCTGAAGGAAGTGGGGTGATAGTTGGTGGGGACCAAACCAAACTTAGAGGAGGGAGCCCACTGAACTCTGCTATCCCAACTTTAATAATATGGTTTTAGCATTTGCACATATCTTCTTCTTTTTTTTTTTTTTTTTTTTGAGACAGAGTCTCACTTTGCTGCCGGGCTAGAGTGAGTGCCGTGGCATCAGCCTAGCTCACATCAACCTCGAACTCCTGGGCTCAAGTGATCCTACTGCCTCAGCCCCCCGAGTAGCTGGGACTACAGGCATGTGCCACCATGCCCGGCTAATTTTTTCTATATATTTTTAGTTGTCCAATTAATTTCTTTCTATTTATAGTAGAGACGAGGTCTCACTCTTTCTCAGGCTGGTTTCAAACTCCTGACCTTGAGCAATCCGCCCGCCTTGGCCTCCCAGAGTGCTAGGATTACAGGCGTGAGCCACCGCGCCCGGCTTGATATCACTTTCTTTATGTGACTCTAGCTACTAAAAACTCCGTTAGCCAGAGATGTTGAGTAATCTGGTTTAACAATCAAAAAGTGGGATCTCCAAATTTGTGTACTATTCTCAAACAGAGGAGTGTGATTTAAAGCTGAGTAATGAAGGGAGGAGTAAATGGTGTCCTGCCGATAACACTGGCTGTCACCTTTTGAACCAGTCCCACACCCCATAGACCACAGGTACATCATCTCTCTCCGCCCAGCCCAGCAAGTTGCCACTGATGTAACACTGCCACTGTGGGTCAGAGGGGCAGGACAGAACCAGACACCACCACACCAGCCTTCTGTGTGAGCCACCTTCTTCCAAGCCACTTGAGTGAACACAGACCAGGCCCCAACAGCAGAATGTCCTTCCGCATCAACAGCTGGGAGAGATGACAAATGTCAGCCCTCTTTCCCCATCTCTGCCACCACCGCTCCCTGAACACTTCCCACAGGGATGATTCCCAGAGCTGTGGCTTCTCAGAAACCCAGCCCAGTCTCGGGCACCCCTCTGCTCCCAAGCCTTTTTCTCAGGCTGCTGCAGAGTGGACTCTCTTTCCAGTGCTCCTACTCCTCAGAGGGGTCTCTCTGGTTTCCATGACCCCCATTCATCTCCTCCTCTGGGACTTTCTGTCTCTAGCTTGACCCCAGATGGTTATACTTATTTAAGAAATATTTATTGAAAACTCACTAGAGTACAGATATCCTTCTAAGCACCAAAAAAGATATTCCTTCTACATGGATACATACATACATGCCTACCTATAACACGGATGCTAAGAGCACAGCTTAAAACCACGCAGATCCCACCATTTAGTAACAGTGAAGTTTACTTAGGCAAGTTGCTTAAACTTTCTGAACCCCAGTTTCCTTTTCTGTAATATGAACATCTTTATTTCCAACTCATAGGATCATTGTGAGGTGTGAGCGAAATAACTCGTGTGCAGCACTTAGCACTGTGCCTAACACGTGATAAATACTTAACAACACTTCTGTGTAATCAGCACAGGACAGACCGTTCCCACCGACTCCATATCCCCACCAAACCGTAAGCAACATGAAGCTGAAACCACAACAGTCTCTTTCACCGTTTTATCCTAAATTCCTGGCACAACGTCTGTCATGTCCTAAGCACTTTTGTGGAATGGGTTAACAAATGAATAAGTAATACTGCAGTTCATGACAAGACCATTTATCTGGTGTAACTTTCCTAGGAGCTTAAAGATCTCTCGGCATCCTCTAATTCAGTTTCAAAGTTCACTTTAGATGGTAAGTAATACGTTTGGCCATCAAGTTAGGCATTTGACCAAGGCCTAAAGGGCTGAACTTGACTTCCTTAAGACTATGCAATACATCTCATCATGGAGTTGGCATTCAGATTCTTGTACTCACTACTCCTACACTTCCAGTATATTGAGATCATCCTCTTAGCCCCACTGATTTAGCAAATACGGAAAAGCCCCTCTGAACTCTAGAATTTGAGGGCTTTCTGATTCCTCGTAACCATAACTCACTTTGGAAAGAACCAACATGTTGCTCCAGCACTTGGCGCTGAGCAAGTGGCAGAGCGAAAGCCAGCTGCCTGCTGCTTGTTGGTACAAGAGCAGGACCTGACATCCCTGCAGGGTTGCTCTGTAGCCCAGGGCTGATGTCCCCCGTGGGGATGTTAGCCACTTGGAATGACCAGCGGACATTCTTGGAGAGTGAGAACAAATCTCAGAATCAGGTGATCTGGCTTCTAGTCCCAGCTCCACTAGCTGCGTGACCTTGGACAAGTTACTTCACTTCTTTGCACTTTCATTTTCTCATCTGAAGAGAAGGGAAAGTAACTCCTTGTAAGGACTTAATGGTACAATGTGTGACAAAAGGCCCTGTGCCCAGCACGGTTCCCAAAGAATGTTTGTGGAGCATGAATCCGAATGATCCCAGGTTGTCACAGCAGAGCCGGGAGACAGCTTCTCTGTGATCTGCCCCTGCACATTTTGCAATGGTCTCTGTGTATCTCTGTGACCCCCAAGCTTCCCAGAATTTGGTTGGAACCCAGTTGAACTAAAGTGGTATTCTAGATGGTCCCTGTTAAGTTAATAATAATATCCACCCACTATTATAATAAATGCTAGCTATTATAATTTATTGTTATCATTACAGCTAACATTTGTGGTTCTCAAACTTTAGCTTGCATCAGAATTACCTGGAAATCTTGTTAAAACACAAAGGAGTGGGCCCCACCCCGAGAGTTTCTGGTTCATTAGGTCTCAGGTGGGGCCAGGAATTTTCATTTCTAATACATAACCAGAGATGCTTTCATGCTGGAGTGTGGAAACACACTGTGAGAACTGCTGCTTCCCTGGGTGCTCTCTGTATGACAAGCACTGTACTAAGTATTCTACGTGGACAGTTTTATTTAATGCTCACATCTACTTTTTAAGGTAGATACTGCTCTATTTACATCCCTATTTACAGATGAGGAAACTGATAGAGTCTAAGTAACTTACTCAAGGTCTTAGAGCTATTAAGTGGCAGATTCCAGGTCCAACTCCTAAGTCCTCACTCTTAACCATGATGTTAAAATGTTAAAATGAAATCATATTATAAGGGATGGATCCTCTCATTTGCATTCATTGACCCAGGACAAATAAATTAATGTAATGAACTGGCTCTCAGAGAAAGTGTTCTGAGATAGTTGAGGTTTGATGAAGAACAGAAAAACAAAACAGGAATGCCTGGGTAACAGGCCACCGCTTGTCATGGTCTGAAAGGTATGTCAGGATACGCTGGAGATTTTTGACCAAGAGGGTTGTACTTATGACAAAGAATAGAAAAGTTGATCAAGAAGACAAATTTCACTTTATTTGTCATTCAGTACTTCACTAGCTTATAAAACGCTTGTTGAATGCCTGCTATCAGCTGGGTGTATTCTTGAAATTGCAAGGGGGTGTTGGCATAGATCCGGTTGCTTGCCACACAAACACCCAATTTTTGAGACAATGAGGAATGCCAAGAAAGAAAGGGATTTTGATGCAAAAGACATCTGTCGGGAGAACGGGAGAGAGAGTCTCAAAACCGTCTCCCTGACCAATAGAGATCGTGGGCTTTTTAAGGAGGGGCCACATGGCAGGTCATGTGCACTGGGACAGGTTGTGGGGGATGGTGATTCTTGGCATCAGGAATCTTGCTCCGGAGACTTCAAAATCTCAACTCCTTTGTCTTGTAAAAATTCTGCCATTTCTGGGAAACAACTCACAAAGTAGTTAGTTAAGAGAGAAACTTATAAAACAAATACAGGGTCATTGAAATTTTTTCATAGAGCTCGTTACAACCTCTGTTTGGTGCTGGGGTGAGTAAAAATAGACATGGTCCGTGACCCTCAGAGTTTGCAGCGTACTCAACATTATTAAGTCTAGCAACAGTTTTGCCCAAGTCACGAAATCATGAAATTCAGCTTTGTCCACGTGATTCTTTTATGCCCCAGCCCTTTGATTCTGACTCTTCCAAGTCTTATTGTCTTGTATTATTCACTGTGTCTCTTGACCTAATGAATTTCCACTCTGACTCATACAGTTCAACCCAATTCTGACATCATGATCTCAAAAGCTTGCCTTGTCAATAGACGTTTTTTTAATTCTTGAGTGTAGACAGGATTTGGCTGATGTGCGTTAACTGGTAAGTTGTAAACATGACTAATAGGTGGAGGTTTTTTAATTGGTCTGCTCTTGTGTTCTTACTCATTACTGCTCGTTAATTACCCAATGTGACTGATATGCCAGATGGGTATTTAGTGAATGGTCTGATGACTGGATCTGAAACACCGTATTCAGGTTCAAGAAAACCATGGTCCTAGGAGGGAGGGAGGGATGTGACTCAGTTTTCCATTCTGCCACCTAGCCCCTTTACTTTTAGAGGAGGTTTGAGGAGGCTGAACTAGATCCTGAAGATCATATGGCACTTTTTGATTCCAAGGAACATTTCCCTGAACGCTGGGCTTAGCAAGCTTTCCGTGAAAACTCATTTTGGGGAATATTCTTAGTCTTACTTGTTCCAAGTTGGATTTACGTGGCAGAGTTATGAGTACTAAACATTAGTACAAAACGTCCTAATAGATAGGATAAGTCTTGACAACCAAAGAGCCAAGTTTTAAGGAACCATGTTGTCTTAGTCTGTTTTGTGTTGCTATAATCAGAATACTTGAGACTGGGTAATTTATACAGAGTGCGGCATCTTCTGGGCTTCTGGTGGGGACTTTCTGATGTGTCACAACAAGCAGAATGTCAAAGGGGAAGCAGACACATGTGAAGGGGAAAAAATCTAAGGGGCGTTCTAGCTTTATAACAACCCACTCTCATGGAAACTAATCCACTCCTGAGAGAATGAATCCAGTCTCACCACCAGAGAGAACTTGCTGTCTACTATTCATAAGGGATCTGCCCCCATGACCCAAACCCCTCCCACGAGGCCCCACCTCCCAACACCATGAAATTGGGGACCAAATTTCAACAGCAGTTTTGGTGGGGACAAACCCTATTGAAACCACAGCACATGTGAAGGAGAGAAGAAAGAAAAAGGGAAGAAAGGAATAGGAAGACTGTAGTAAAAAAAATCCGTGATTGATGAATGTCGTTTCCATAACAAGCTAAACAAAAGCTATAGGCTGTCTCCTAGAGACACAAAGTTCCACAGTCTAATCTGCAGATTTGTTTACGTTACAAACAAAACTAAATTTAAGCCTCAAAGTAATAACTCGACATTCAGGCAGACATATGGGCTGTTTGCTTTTAACGAGTGGCAGCAGCCAGTTTTCTCCGAGTTGGCCCAAAGAAGATTTTTGAGACACAATCTGTAATGATAGCTGGCCCAAGGAATGTGTAGAAAGAAATAAGTGCTTTCAAAAAGGAAAAAATGAAGAGAATAGTAATAATAATAAGTCCCTATATTCAGTTCTTTTGGTTAATGTCAAATTTTACTCACTGACCCTAACAGATCCGCTAGTGATTGTTCTTATGTGGCTACGTCCAATGGAAAAGTGTCCGGTTTGTGAAAAGTCCCAGTAGTTTGTTATAAAAGACCAGCTTTCATTTTGGCACAAAACTGGACGCGGCTGAATTACCCCCACGAAGATAATTCATGCCGCCTACTCATGCTGGGATCTGCCCTTGCTTTTGGCAGGGTACCCCTACAGCATGGCATTTAGCTTTGGTCCTGTCCCTGGGTTGCTTGGCCAGGCCCACACCAGAGTTGGTGGGGGAGAGAAAGAGGAAAAGGAGGAGGAATTGGTATAGCTGAGTATTTAAGAGCTTAGGATTTGGAGCCAGAAAGACCTGGCTTCAGAATTCCAATCTGCCTCTTATGTGACTCTGGGCCTCAAGTTCTGAATAAGTCTTAATAATAACCCGAGCTTATTACAAAGATTCAACAAGATAATATACTCTAAGGGCTTCACTCAGTGCTTGGCATATGACATATAATTAGACGAGATCAGGCGCATTCAGGGTGGTATGGCCGTAGACTTTATGACATATAATTAGCAGTGGTACATGTTATTACTGGCAGTCTTGGTCTTGGTCTTAGTGTTAGTATGGGTGGTTTAAAAGAGTAAGGTAGGTGGGTCATGAACAGTCTTCAAATGAATTTGTACCAGATTATGAAATTTGTCAAAATTGGTTTCTAAATTCATTATACAGAGCTTTCCTATAGAACATTCCATAATAATAGAAATTTGTATATCTGTGCTGCCCAATACAGTCTAGTCATTTGATGCATGTAGCTTTTGAGCTCTTCAAGTTTGGCTAGAGGACGTGACTTTTAAAATTTAATTAAATAATTAATTTTTTATAATTTTTACTCAAAATATTAGAGGGTACAAGTGTTCTTGTTACATGGATGAATTGTATAATGCTGAAGTCGGGGCTTTTAGCATGCTGGTCACCAGAATAGTGTACATTGGTAAGTTTTCATCCCACACCCTCCCTCGTTCTTGGTTTCCAATGTCCTTTACTCTACTTTATGACCATGGATACCAATACTTTAGCTCCCACTTATTAGTGAGAACATGTGGTGTTTGTTTTCCATTCCGGAGATACTTCACTTAGGATAATGGTCTCCGGTTCCATCCATGTTGATGCAAATGACATTATTTCATTCCTTTTTATGGCTGAGTAGTACTCCGTGATATATATGTATCATATTTTCTTTATCCACTTATGAATTGATGGGCACTTAGGTTGATTCCACAACTTTGCAATTGTGAATTGTGCTGCAATAAACATTAAGGTACAGGGGTCTCTTTGATACAATGACTTCTTTTCCTGTGAGTAGATACCCAGTAGTGGGATTGCTGGATCCAATGGTAGGTCTACTTTTAGTTCTTTGAGGTATTTCCATGCTGTTTTTCACAGGGGTTGTACTAATTTACAGTCCTACCAACAGTGTATTAGCCTTCTTTTTTCACTGCATCCATGACAAAATCTATTGTTCTTTGATTTTTTACAGGGCCATTCTGATGGCCATTACTCTGAGGGGTAAGGTGGTATCTCATTGTGATTTTAATTTTCATTTCCCTGATGATTAGTGATATTGAACACTTTTTCATATACCTGTTGGCCATTTGTATGTCTTCTTTTGAAAAAACTCTGTTCATGCCTTTTGTCCACTTTTTAATGGGATTTTTTTTTTCTTTCTGATTTGTTTGAGTTCTTTGAAGATTCTGGATATTAGCCCTTTGTCAAATGTATAGTTTATAAATATTTTCTCTCATTCTGCAGGTTATCTGCTTTCTCTCTTGATTATTTCCTTTGTTGTACAGAAATTTTTTAATTTATCAAATTTAACTAATTTAAATTAAAATAGCCGTGTGTGATCTGTGGCTACCGTGTTAGACAGCACAGCTTTATGAGATTAAAATTGTCTAATCTATGTGAGAAAGGGCAACATTGTGAGAAAACAGTTAAGTGGAATTATAAGGAAGTATAGAGCTCATGGGATTGAAGACGTCAGAAAGAATCAAGTTTTTAATGACTGATGGATGTAATTCTTGTTATATTCTTTAGTGTAAAAACAAGTAAAATACAAAAACATTTGTAAACCTTAAAAGTCAAATAGCCTAGTTTCCAGAGCTATTTGACAAATTGTAATTCTCTGAAATGAAAGAGGTTCAACTTTAAGTTGGAATTTACAACAAATGAGGTCACACCAGATCTAATCACTGAACCCCATCAAGCACAGGAGTTTCTTAAATGTCCTCCTCAAAGCACATGTTGTACCTGTGCAGGTGAGAGCCATTTTTTTGGAAAAGTTAATAAAGGAAGCAGTGTTTATGAAACTCACAAGCTCATTGCCAGCCTAATGAAAAAGCCCCTATAGGGAGAAATTAATAAAGTTGGCATGTTTTCTGTTCCTATCAGCACAACCCAAGATAATAGGTATAGTTTGTTCTGTAAATAACTCAAATATGTCACAGGCATCATGAGAGAATGTCTAGTGCTTATGGTAAGCTTAAATGTTGGAAATGTAGCATCCAGAAAATTAAGGGTCCAAGATGAATAAAACAGTGTTTCAAAAAGCCCTGCTTTTACATAGCATTTACTATTTTACATAGACACCCTGCTTGGTTGGAGTAATTGTGGCCCTATGCTGGGATTGAAGAGCTCTGTTTTGAGACCTGGGTCTGTTGGTTACCAGTTGGGAGTCCTTCAGCAAACTACTGACACCCTCTGTGCCTCCGAGTTTCCATATTTGTGAAAATACGGTTGATACTAACTACTTAATAAGATTCTTATAAGAGTTAAATGGCTTTGCAAATGAGAAGTGTTATCATCACGATCATCATCATTTTGACTTTTCCAACAATCCTTTGAGGGAGCTAGATAGAGCCAGTCCACCCATTTACAAATGAGGAAACTGAAGCTCAGAGGAGTTAAATGACTTGCCCAAGGTCATACAACAATGAGAACCAGCATTTTCATCACGGCTATGAAAAACTGGGTAGAATTTAGATAATAAATGCAAGGTTTTATATTTCTTTTGGATCTCATGGTTCAGAAATGCTTAAAATCATGGGATTATAAAAACGGAAAATTCAGGACTGCTTGCAAGAGAGTCCCCTGCCCAGGGCCGTGTGCATTACAGCTACAACAAAGGTCAGACAACTGGACCAAATCCTGCTTTGATAAATAAAGTTTTATTACAACACAGCCACATTCATTCATTTACAACTCTCTTTGGCTGCTTTTGCATTACAACAGCAGAGTTGAATAGTTGCAAAGGAGACCCCATGGCCTGCAAAGGCAAAAATATGTGCTATTTGGCCCTTTACAGAAAGTTTGCTGACTCCTGCTCTAGAAGCCCCCAGGATCACAAACAACCCAAAAATAAATGTATTAAAGAACACATGTCTGTTCTATCCCTCAGGATCTGGCAACTGGCACTGGAAGAGTGTGACCCATACCCTTAAATAGGCACTATGGTGATAAGCACCCCTCAGGCCTCAGGCCCCTGATCTCCACATCTGCCTTGTGTCCTGGAAACAAAAGGACTACTTCTGGATGCCAGAAAGGTTTGGGACTTCTGCCATTGCTCACATGGGCAAGCATGGCCTGGGGGTGTCAGGAGCATTTGAACAACATAAGTACTAGGAAAACAGAAATGACAGATCAGTTACTTTGTCAAATCCTCCTCTCAAAAGGCATAAATGTAGTAGATTCTTTCTTAACAAAGTATCAGTTCCCAGTGGAGGCAGGCAGCCTTGCTTCTCTTTGAGTTTCAATTCCTGGTTCTGGGTCTTGGGTACTCACAGATTGGCATGATATTTACACAGATGTACATGACAACTGGGGAACATTTTGCAATATTAAACAACTCATGCTACTTAAAATTTTTTTTTATGTAGGTCTTGGTATAACATGCATGAATTGTGACACTTTTTTTAATATTGGCAACTAGATGAACATTGAATGCTAGAGTTGTGAATAGTGTTATTTTTCTAAAATGATTTAAATGATTTCAATTTAAACTTTTGGTATTGTCCATTTGGGCTGCTATTAACAAAGATAACTATCTTAGACTGGGTAATTTATAAACAATAGAAATTTATTACTCACAGTTCTGGAGGCTGGGAAGTCCAAGATCAAGGTGTCACAGACCCAGTGTTCCTCATAGATGGTACCCTTTATCTGTCCTCACATGGTGGAAAGGCAAAAGGGGCTCATGAGCTTTTCGCACCTCTTTTTATAAGGTCATTAATCCCATCATGGAAGCCCTCATAACCTAATTCCTTCCCAAAGTCCCCACCTTCTAATATCATTGCCTTAGTGATTAGGTTTCAACTATTTTGAAGGGATGCAAACATTCAGACCATAACAGTCATTCATGTATTATAATTTGTGTTTTGCCTCTTAACTTTAAAGAGAAATTTTGCATTTTTAGAAAAAAGACATATTAAAAACATATAAGTTTTAAATTTTGACATTTTTAATATTTATTTTACTTTACATTGTTTGATGAAAATATATTCAGATTTTATATACTTCGAATACTGCTATGTCCTGTTTTTATAATCCTTTGAGCATTACTGTCAGTGAAATAAAATTCAGGTTTCTCATTTATATTAGTAGTCATGATTTTTTGGTTTTGGCAGTAACAGAAATAATATGCCTACCTTTAATTTATTTTTTAAATTTAGACAACAGATGGGAAAGTGACAGAACAGAATCATTAATGTGGTTATTTGTCTCCCATCCCCCAGCCTCCTGACAGGGACTCTGTAGTTGGAATTGCATTGATTCCATTCTACCCTGCTATCTCTGGGAATCTGTTTCTCAGAAGAAAAAAAGAGGGGAAAAGGAGCTCTCCTCCATGTTGAGACTGTACAATCCCATTTAACTTTGCTTTCCAGGTGGGTCTGGGTCTCTTTCCAGTGACTCATTTACTACGAGGCTGCTTTTCAGGAGATTCCTGTGGCCACCATCGTGGAGTTCCTTGAAGCGCCATCTGAGGTTGCCTTTCCCAGGAGGAGCAGGAGGAAGAGCTGCCTGGCTGGCCTGGAAACAAGGCAGCCTTTGTCCCCTTTATCCCAAAGACAGCTGCTCCCCCTGGAGTGCCATTAGGACAGCCATTCAGAAAGCTAACCCAAAGACACTTCTCTTCCAAATCCACCCCAGGCACTCCTGGAAAACTGGCAGGAGGTGTTTTTAATGAGTCAAGTGGGCTCTAGGGCCAGAGCTCAGAGGCTCCACCGCCCCAGGCTTGGGGGAGCTTCTCTTGCACTTCAAGGAAATCATGTATTCATTTGTTGGCTCATTCATTCATTTCACAAATACAGACTGCGCACCTACGGTGTGCCAGGTGCTGTGCTAGGCAGGGAAACACAACTGTGGACATGGTCAGTGTGTTCCTGTGGTATAATAAGAAATATATTTGGTCTCTGTTCCTGGTTCCTGGCAAGGGGCTCCTCAAACTCAAGGAATTTCCTGGCAGGTATATCTTTTGTTATTCATAAGGAGTCCGGTTCCATCACACTCAAGTCTATGTTAATGAGGTAAGTTAGAGTGAGACCACTTGATAGCCTCATGATGGGGCTGGTCACAAGAAAGCCCAAGGGACTGGAGAGCTGGAGCTCTCAGCCCACCTACCAACCTCCCAGGAGGGAATGAGGGGGCTGGAGTTGAGCTCTGTAAAAACTCTTGAACAATGAGATTCGGAGAGCTTCCGGGTTGGTGAATGCACCCATGTGCTGAGAGGGTGGCACACCCCAAGTTCATGGGACGGGAGCTCTTGCACTTGGGACTCTTCTGGACCTTGCCCTATGTACCTCTTCATCTGGCTGTTCATTCGTATCCTTAATATAATAATAAACCAATGTTGGGACTCAGAAAACAATACCCCAAATGAAGGCCTCAGAAGCAGTCTTAGAAGTTTTCCTCTGACCTTCTCCTGCCCTCCTGTCTCTCAGTCCCATTCTCCCCGAGGCTAGCCATAGAAACTAGAATCGCTCTTCCCCAACGTGGGTCGTGGAAACCAGAACCCTTTTCCCCAAAGCCAGCCATAAAACCTAAAAATGCTGCACTAATTTTTCCTCCAACTTCCTGGCCATGAAGAAATTATCTGACCTACTTGTTTGACTGTAGGTTATAAGACCCCCCTTCCAGAGAAGGCCCTGCCCCACACCAGAAGGAAGGAATGCTTTTCAGAGAGGCCAAGAAGAATCTAGACAGACAAGCCTTGCTGATTTGCCCCACTCAGTCTGTTAGCATTAGATCACAGCCTTTTTGTCCAGTCACATTTCTACATGGCTGTCCATACTTTGTTGAATCTAAACATAAAAATGGACAATTTCCCTTGTATCTTTGGACCTTCATTCTGAAGGCTCTCACGTCATGTAACATGTGATCAGATAAATTTGTATGCCTTTTCTCCTACTAATGTGCCTCTTGTCAGTGATTTTCAGTGAAACTTCAGAGGACAAAGAAGTTTTTCCTTAGCCCCAGTATCAGTAAATGTAAGTACACTGAGTCCTGCGAGCCATTCTAGCAATTGTCAAATAGGAGAAAGGAGTTGTGGGAACGCCTGATTTGTAGCTGGTCAGTCAGAAATAGGGGTGGCCTGGCATCTGAAGTTGGGGTAGTCTTGTGGGACTGAGCCCTTGACCTGTGGGGTCTGCACTAACTCTGGGTGGTGTCAGAATTGAATTGAATTGTAGGATGCCCAGCTGGTGTTGGAAAATTGGCTGGTGTCAGTGAGCTTACAGCATGGCATAGAAGGTACCTGATGATATAAGTCATTACAATAAAATGATGAGTTTGAGGAGGGGAAAAGGTGAGGTGCCCTGGGAGGCTATAGCGGGGGCACTTACCCTAATTGAGGAGATAGAAAAGGTGTCCGAGGAAGAGATATTCAAGGTGAGACCTAAGGGACACATAGGAGTAGCCAGGCAAAGAGGGCAGAGAGTGAGCTCCAAGGAGATAGCAGAGCCAGGCCTGAGCAGGGGTTGGCAGGAGACTGAAGGTAGGGTGGGCCTGAATTTGAAGGACACCTGTGCCAGGTAAGACAAACACTAGAAGAATCCTAACCTCAGGATGATAACAACTTCTTAAAGCCTTTTGGAAACTCTATAGATATTTCTCTTCAGAACGCGACTGAGCCTCATTCACTCATTCAACAACCATTAAGGAAGCTGTTTCTCTGTGCCATGTCCTGGTTGAGGAACTGGGAATTAAAAGTGAAATCAGACATAGTCATTACCCTGAAGGAGGTTGCAGTGTGGCCACAAAGAGAAGCATAGCGAGTGTATACTTTTTTCTGCCCATTATCTCTGGATGGGGACAGCCCTGCTTGTCATCAGTGTGGCTGCGTCAGAGCTAATGTTACCTCCCTGACTACAGGGATGGGCACGTGACCAGGCCTGGCTAATCAGAGGATCATACCCCTTGGTCATGGTGATTGGTTTAGAAATGGACATGTGACCTGAGCTCAGCCATTTAAATCCTTCCCCAGGACTTTTGATGGAACTAAAGAGGAAGGTGCTCCTACCATCGGACACAGCAAGATAGGAAGATGCTAGGAGCTGCCTTTGCCTCTTCATGGAAAAAGGTTACCTGAAATTAGAGCTAACACAGAAGGAAGAAGATCTAAAGAAAATGAGGAGACAGAGTCAGAGCAAGAGTGTGATTACACAGCTTGAACATCCCTCCTCCTAGATAGATGGATGGATGTCCAACTTCATAGTTACATGAACCAACAAACTCACTTCTTTATTTAAGGTAATGGAACTTGGGGTTTTCTTTTTCTTCTTTTTTATTTCAGCATATTATGTTTAGGTTAGTGCTGCTCTTGGGCACCCGTGATCCAGCCACTGTCATGGAGAACTTGGAAAGTCTACCAACAGCCGTGCCAGCTCGCTACTTCCACACTTCTCCTGCACACGCTGCCCACTCTGACCTTCATGTCCTTCCCTCATCCCCACCACTCCCCGAGTCTCAGTCTGCCTCCCTACAACCGGTCAGTGTCTGCCATTCCTCCTCCTCCACATTCCTTCCCCACCTGGAAAACTTCAGTCTGCGCGAGCGACCAGGGATGGGGTAAACTTTCTGTCTCCTCATCAGGTATTCTCCCAAATCCACTATCTGTGCCCTGGGGTTTTCCTGTTGCTCCTGAGGCATAGGCTTTTGGAAATCGAAAGCCAAGAACTGACTCTGTAAACATTTTCCCAGGATACTCCGTCAAGCCGACTGATGGGGACAGGACACAGGGTGGCAGGGCAGAGGGGAGGGGAGAAGCACATCAGAAAATATGCCACCTAGCCCCTAACCACACCAGGAGGACATGCTGCCACGGAGCGGGATGCAGGAGCTTCTGCAATCAGGGTGGGGGAACCTGTTTCACACACTGGAAGTCTGTGTAACCCCTGAGACTATGTGAATTTTGTAGCAAAAATTGTGTACATTTCCCTCTCTAGTCTAATGGGTGTGGACCCATTTCAAAGTAACAGCAAATACCACGAATATTCCCATAAATCCAGTATTTGCAGGAAATGTGCCAGTCTCTGATCTGCCCGATGTGAGTGTCAGAGGCGCTTCCAGGGCTGCTGCCCATCCCTGTGGCTGGCTGAGGGTCTGGCCCTGGCCAACAGAGCATTCGTATGACTCTAGGCACGAGTGCACACTCAAGCCCAGCCGGGGCTTGGCAGCTCCCCCCGAGAGTGGCCAGCCATTGTCAAGCTTCCTACTTTCTGGTCCTTCTGGTCTACACTCCTACAGCAGATGGTCAAGGTCACCTTTCATGAGACCGGAAGATGTATTGGTAGCCAGGGGCCTGCATGCCATTTCTGGCACAAACACATTGCAGGTTGCAAATCCCTGCTCCATGTGCACAAAAAGGGCCATCAGTGGCCTTCAGGGCAGAGCAATGTTTCTTAAAGTGGGTTCTGTGCAAAAGTAACAGATATTATTTACAAATAGGGTTCTGTGGTCAATATATGTTTAGCAGGTCAACTTCCCAGAGTCTTTAATACACAACAGTGCATCATACATGGCCACAGTGGGGCTATTTATAATGTGATGTTGACTAAATTCATGTGGCCACCAAACGCTCTGACACTGATAGATCCCAGGGCTGTTGCTGGTGGGACACACGTTGAGAAGTGTTGTGTGGCACACCTCTCTTGTTACAGTGTATTGTTCTGTGGTTCTGACCACCGTGGTTTGGGGTTGGAAAAAATATTAGCTTGTCTAAGGTAAGTGACTAAGAAGCAGCAGTCTGGAATCACCAAGAGGCAGCAACTCATCATCCCTATATATTTCCAGATACTAAGAAATCAATGGCTGGATTGTTGCCTCTACTCATTGCAGAGCTGAGCTTTTCTGGCTTCATTACTATTTGTCTAAGGTCCAAGTTGTTTCTTTTCTTTATGATTTCTTTTTTGAAACACAAGCACAAACTTCAATGTCCTAAAAGACCATATGAAGCGCCTCAGTATCCTTCCAGGTGAAAAACCAGTAGCCAATTCATTATTAAATTAATTCATCCACCTACTATTTAATACCTACTGTGCATTGATCCCTACAGAACATCCAAAGTTTAATGAGGCAAAGTCCCTACTCTTTAATATCTTCTGGGTCAGCTCTATCGGATGTTTTCAGCCATTTATGTTCTGGAAAATGTGACAGTAACACATTTATAGATACACGGATCCGTCTGGAGATAAAAGAAGTAAGCGGCTGCCCTAGTTTTGGTGCTGTGAGATTGGAAACTGTTCCAAGGCAGCAGGATAAAGAAGGAAGATCATTACTTCACTTCCACTTAATTTCAGCGAACTTCTTGGAAGAGGTGGTATTTTGGAAGATCTGAAATAAGGGCATTGGCTGCATCTCTAGACGAGTTGTTTGATGTGTGTGTGAGGATCCAGGCTTGGGAATGTCAGCATAGCAGCTGGAAGCAGGCAGGCAAACTGCACCACGACGGCTCAGAGAGACTGACACTGGGTGTTCTAAACCTCTTTGTTCACTGCCGCAGACAGCGTCTCTTCTATCTCCTAAATCCCACCATGGGAAACTGTCGAGCCAGTGTTTCATTATAATCTTGGCCCTTTAGCAGCACAGTTCATCCAAGAATGACAGGGCTTTATGAACAGAAATTAGGCCTGGACAAGATTTGTAATAAATCATAAGTTTCATTACATAGGTGAAGAAAAATAACCAGCTATTGGATGACAGATTTGCCCCGGAGCAAGAGGGCAAGACTCCATGTGGCCATTTCAGAAAGGTGCCACTGTGCATTTTGACTGACTCGTGGGGTGACTTTCTTTGGGGGAGGCAGTGTGGAAGGACAATAAAGGCAAAAGATAAAAGGATGGATAGTTGGGGGTGGATGTTCCATCAAAATCCTTTGAACCTTCAGATACATGGTTCATGATATGATGCTTAATAAATATCAAAGGAGAAAACCAAATTATTTTTCTATTCAAGCCTAATGAAGAACTTAGGTGAAAAACTGGGGAGTTTTTTTCTTTCATTCAAAATGAACAAAAGGCCTATTAATAATGTTAGGATGTGACCTCACTGTGGTTAAAAATATTTGTGTTGCTTGCATGTAAAATGGCAGGTAAGCCATTTGGGACCAGTGTGGGTGACAAGAAATATAACACCTAGGAGAGAAGAGGAAATGAAAACGCGATGGTAACAGACTTGAGTTAACACTAGTGTTTTCAAAAGATCCCAAACAACTTCAGATTCAACAGAAGGCCTTTGCCAAGGACTCCGGCACACTCCGTCTATCAGCAGGCTGGCTGCTGTCGCCCGAGGAACTCCTCTAGGCGCTGCCCTTTCCCCAGAGTCCTTGTGCCAAGCCTGTCTCGTTCTCACCTCCTAATACTGGAACCGTCACTGTGTGGCCACAAAGCTCGGTCAGGCTTCTCTGTGTGCTGCCACTGAGTTGTAATCCACCTCATTTCGTTTTGCTCTGCTCACACACTCAGTCATTTCCTTCTCCATATGTAACCGAGGACATTACAGATAATGAACGAGATGCCCCTTGCCTAGCCCAAACAAGGAACTTCAGACTTGTCCTGGTTTGTGTGGTGACCTGCTGAGGCGGATAAGCCCAGAGATGCCTGATTCCTGTGAACGGCCTGGAGCCTTCTGTTTTGGCTGAGAGGGAGAGGTGGAGCCTAGAGTTGGGGAGTTCTAGGTCAGGGGAGGAGATGCTGGGGGCTGTGCCCCTGCCTGGTTTCATGGACAGTTTGTGAGTCCTTCTAAGAAAGAAGGGTTAACAACAAAAACTGGAGGAGTTTCTGGGAGGCTGAGGTGGGAGGATCACTAGAGGTCAGAAGTTTGAGACCAACCTGTGCAAGAGCTGTCTCTACTAAAAATAGAAAGAAATTAGCTGGACAGCTAAAATAAATAAATATATATGTGTGTGTATATGTATATATATATATATATATATATATATATAAATTAGCTGGGCATGGTAGCATGTGCCTGTAGTCCCAGCTATTTGGGAAGCTGAGGCAGGAGGATTGCTTGGGCCCAGGAGTTTGAGGTTGCTGTGAGCTAGGCTGATGCCATGGCACTCTAGCCCAGGCAACAGAGCAAGGCTGTGTCTCCAAAAAAAAAAAAGACTGGAGGAGTTGTTTTTAAAAAGTGACCTGTGATACTGGGGCATGATTGGAGGATGGAGGGTGGAGGTGAGGTGCCCAAACAATGCTGCTTGGTCCCCCACCCCCAGATGACAGGGTGTTGCAGAACTGGGAGGGGCTACTTTCCATACTATGCAGAATGCAGAAAACTCAGCATCTGTCTGGCCCCATGAGGCCTGGCAGCTTTGAGAAGAGGAGCCTCTGATGACCTCAGGCTGGCCAGGAACCTGGTATCGACTTATCAGTGGGCCATGATGCACTCTATCCAAGGAGAATGAACTTAATATGTTGAAAAGAAGGAGCCAGTTGGGAGTTTGAGACAGAGGCTGCTAGTGCCCACCAATATCCATGTGCTGTGCTCCCTCTGCAGGCACAGCTATACAACACTTCCTAATCCCCTGGTGTCTAGGTTCCCATGTGAGTTGTCCTGGCTAGTGAAATGTGGGTGGAAGTGTTGGATGCCACTTCCAGGCCTGGCTCCTAAACCTCCCGTGCGATCATCCACACTCTTCCCCTTCATTCATCTGCTGGCTAGATGCAGAGGATCAGGAGGAGGACTCTGAAACCCTAGAAGGAAGCAGAGCCACAGAGGGAAGGAGCCTGGGTCCCTGAGTGACTGTCTGGAGCAGTCTCTGATACCACACCACGTCCCCATCCTCATTGGACTGAGATGTGAGTGAAAATTACAACTTTGTTGTGATAAAACACTGAGATTTGGAGTTTGTTTATTACACCAGTTAGCACACTGACTAGTACAGAGCTCAAGCTGAAAAGTCATGGTGTAGAGAGAGAGGCCACTGTTGTCTATTTCTTTCTTAAAAGATTTCCCCTGAAGTTCCCAGAAGTACAAATAGAGTAAGAGTAAACACACATCCCTGGGTACTGGGGCTCATGACCTGACTGGCTTGCTTTGAGTTTAATTTCTTCCTAATCTCCTGAATGGAAGAAAATATTTGTTTTCCTCTCCATAATACATTCGTGTTTGCTTTACAATAAAAATAATGTTCATAAAGATTTAGTCGTCAAGTTAAATTGACTTTTAACCTATGCCTTGGCATCCCCACGTTAAAAAGCCACATTCAAGTTTGGCTCTGAAGATCACTGTCCTCACTTTCCCCTGGTTGTTTGGTAAAAAGCAAGGCTACTTCCGGGAAGCACCTATGCGGTGTTTGAATGATTAGCGCTCTTTAGATTTCAGATGTCTGATTTAGTTCTTTAAAAACAAAAATAAAAGCAAACTTGATCCATTTTTTGTTAATGCTGACACTATTAAAAATATTTACTAACTTGATTTGACAAAAAAGATAGAGGGTATTTTAAAAAAAAGTCTGGAGACTTCTATTGAAGCCATGTCCTTTGGGGCGGGGGTGGGGTGGGGTGTGAAGATGGCTAACATCTTTTTCCTGCCTTGTATTTACACCTCAGTGAGCCTTTCTCGTGCTCTGACCGAGGTCAGGCTGCCCGGGAGGGTGAGGCGGTGCCAGAATGAAGCCTGGACCCTGGGGAATCATCTAAGTCAACACTTGATCTTCAAACAGGAATCCTCAAGACTACTTAACCAGGGAGGAAGTACCTGAGCCAGCTCCTCGCCAGACTGAAAATTCCCAGTCCTCCTTATCTTTTCTCAGTGTTCTTATTTGCAATTCTTTAATGATTTTTTTGGGTGAACCACTGAGAAATTCGCTGTCAGAGGCAGAGCATGCTGAGCTGCTGCCATCCGCCAAGGCGTGGGCATGAAAACCTCCACATCTCGCTGCCTTAATTTTATCTTATGATCTTTACCATTGACTTAATGACCACTATGTTCGTATAGTGCCTTGAGAAAAGTTGTTGAAAATCAAAATAATTGAAAGCAGGGACTCCAGAGAGGTTATTTGTACACCCATATTCATAGCAGCCAAAGGCAGAAGTAACCCTAGTATCCCTTGACGGATGAATGAATAAAGAAAATGTGGCACGGGCTCCCAATGGGATATTATTCAGTCCTAAAAAGGAAGGAAATCCTGTCATATGCTACAACATGGATGAACCTTGAGGACTTTCTATTAAATAGAATAATCCAGGCTCAAAAAGACAAATATTTTTTGATTGCACTTGTATGAGATACGTGGAGTAGTCAAAGTCAGAAATAGAAAGTAGAATGGTGGTTGCCAGGGACTGGGGGGAGGGGAGAATGGGGACTTACAGCTTATTGGGGACAGAGTTTCAGTTTGGGAAGATGAAAAAAGTTCTGGAGATGGATAGCGGTGATGGTAGCACAACAGTGTGAATGTACTTACGGCCACTGAACTGTACACTTAAAAATAGTTAAGATGATAAATTGTATGTTATTTAAAAAATTATAGAAGAGGCGCAACATTGGAAGAAGGTGTTCCCTCACCCACCCTCACCCCAAGATACAACTCTGCAGTTGGAGTTATTTATTTAGTTACATATTTGCACATTTTGTAATTGATTTTACTGCTTTGGGATCCTGAACAAAATAATAAAATCATAATTCCCTCCTTTTTCTTCACAAGAGCCAGGCGTTTATGTGCTTAATTTCTGTGCTCCCGTGGCCTACGGAAAATGATCAGCCTTTCTGTGCTTTAGAGGCTGCGGAAAAGACCACCGCCCTCACAGGTCTTTCTTTGGTCCTTCTGGACTCATCTAAGGAGAGTCAGGAGTTGTCCGAAATGGAGAGGGGCTGGGGCAGGAAGGTGGCACCTAGGAGTGTGAGGTGGGGCTTTGACGGCTGAGAGATCCAGCCTCAATTCTAGGCAGGGGTTGGGGGCTTGTGGGTTTTCTGGGGCCCCAGAGAGAAGTTATACTGATGCCTGGGAGAAGAAGGCACCCCTGATTGCTGTAGAGGTTCCCAAGACAGACGCTGCAGTTGGCAGGAGGTATCTATCCCAAGCGCGCACACTATGACAGCTGGGAGAGAAGTGTCTCTGAAGGTGTCCCACCAACACTGGTGGCGGCAGCAGGTAGCAAAAGGCACAGTGCACCCATGAACAGCCACTGTGGATGGAGGAGCAGGACCCACTTTTATTTTTTAGGGCCACCTAAGCTTCCTATTCTCGTGTCAATCATTGGAGGGAGGGGAGGAAGCCCAGACAGCCTGGGCTGCGGGGATGGGGGGACAAGCGCTCAGAGTTGGATGTGAGTCAACGGGGAAGAAACAAAGACGCATGTCACTGCCCACACCTTTAGCAAACGCCTTGGAACATTCCCCGGCTCTCACAGTTGTACATGGTTTACTCTCCATCCAATCTGTGGCTTCCATTGTCTTCTCACACTGTGGGACACTTCGGGAGATACGACAGATGGCTGTGTGTGGCAATAGCGCTTGCTCTCCACCGGCAGGGTGGACTTTTCCCAACTCCTTTTTCTTTTACCAAAAAAAATCTTTCTTTATATCAAAAGCAACATATTGTTTTGATATTGTAGAGAAGTAGAAGAAAATTAAAATCACCGTATGCTACAAGGACTCAGATAATCACTGTTACCACTGCAGTGTATTCCAGTGTTCCTGTGCATTAGCCAGGTCCCTCTTTCAGGTCCCGCTGCCCCAGGTGTGCTGATGCCCCTGCAGTAAACCTTTCATATTCCCCAGGCACTCGGTCCTACGGTAGCAGATGGAATTAGGAAGACGGCATGTGACACGGAACAGAGAGAAAGCTTATTTGCCTATGAGGGACACAAACATGCCATCTTCTCAGCAGATTCCTCACCAACTACACCTACTCTCGATACAGGCAGGCTAGTTGACATTGAGCTGGTTCCAAAAGTTTATTGGAACTCACACAATATTTATTTTTAAAAACAAGACTGTAAATGGTGGCTAGGTTCCCAGGCCAGCTCACAAAAACCGAGGTGACCAATGTAATTTAGAAATCATTGATAACAGTTCTGAACAGACTAGATTCCTCCTAAGCCCTCCTGAACTCTGGTCTTTTTGGGACCCAAATCCCATGTCTGGAATCCCTCTGCCTTGTCTTGAGCCCCTCTAAATTCTCGGAGTATGTAGATTTGGCGGGACACGTGGCAGTGAGAGGTGAAAAGCAGTGTGGGGACTCAGGTGGAAGAGGTATGGTGTCAACCTAGAGTCCCGTGCTGCTAATTCAGGCGTTAGGGTTGAAATCATGGGCTTTGGAGTCAGTTCTGACCAGGTTCAAATGCCAGCTTGCCTTTCATTAGAGCTGTGTGTGGGTTTGGGCACATCACAGAACCTCTTTGGGTCTCGATTTTCTCATCCATAAAATGGAGACAGTAACACATATTCCTAAGGACTTACCTGAAGATGAGATGAGACAGGACATCATTTTTCAGACAGATGCCCACTGTTGATATGAATTATTTAAATTAGACCACAAATAACTGATGAGTGAGGTAATACATATATTATTAGCTTGATTTAGCTATTCCACAATGTACACATATTCCAAAACATCATGTTGTGCACCATAAATATATACAATTTTAATCTATCAATTAGAAAATAAATTAGAACATTTCTTAAATGTTGACAAATATACACTTACTCAACTATAAAACCAAAGGCAAGTTTACAAATAAATAGAAACCAAAAAACAACTCAACAAAATTGAAACTGATTAGTGTGATAGATGATGTCATTTTGCTGAAATTAATTCAGCTTCTTGAAATGTTAGTTTCTAGTGACTGCCAGCATGTGGTTGGTTTGCACTGGGCATCCCAAGCCCACCATATGCTGCCCAAGGATTCCATTCGTCCCAAGCCTTTCTCTGGTCTAGAGGTTGTGAACTGGAGGACCGTAGGCTGTATGCAGCCCGTGGACATGTTTTATTTGATTCTCACAGTATTAATTTTTTAAAATTAGTTTCTATTATAAAAGAATTAAGAAATTTCACATAAAATCTGCCTTCTCAGCTTCTCTTGAAAAGCTGGAAAATCTAGTCCCACGGGGCCCACATTCCCTAGAGGCCACAGGGTATGGAGTTGGACAGTAGCCCCTTCTAGCCTGAGCCTGAGCTTCTAGCTTGCCACATACCCTACCACCCTCATAGTGTCTGGGTTCCTGATCCCTTCTCTATGTGACTTAGTGAAAAACATCTGAAACCCAAGTGCAAAAAGTTGCTGAAATAATGAGCAGTCCATAGCTATAATGTGCCAGGTGACCTGGCCAACATACTTTTGCAAGGGTGTTTTCAAATTGTTATTAAAATGGACATACAAAATGTTTAAAATCCCTAAGGGAATTGTTGGTCCCTCGAGGTCCTTGGACCCCAGTTTGAGAACCACTGAGAAAAGGTTATAAAGCACTTAAGAGAGTGTCTGTAATAGAAAAAAGACTTAATAAAAGGGCAGGGGTCAGGTTTTTGGTGGTAAAGTCTGAACAATGGTCCCGACTGGCTGCCCATTTGACATTTGAGCTGTTGGGTTGTGTTTATTGACATTCAACTTGTGGCTCACCATGGTTTGCAGAGCTCCTTCTTTGGGACTGTCCACCCACTCTGAGTGCTCTGTCACTGAGACTTTTCCCTCCTGGACCAGCATAGCAGAAAGGCGCTCCTCCCTTCCTCCCTTGGAAAAGACACCACCCACTTTTAGCTTCTGAGAGTCGTTGTGTTCAGGCTGTTAATCCACACTGCTCATGGAAGGCAGAGATTAATATGCAAAAATGAAGTCAAGGGCTTCTAGAAATCAATCAGACAAAGTATCCGCTGAGTTTTTTTTTCCACACCATTTTACAAAAGGAGATGGAAGAGTGAGGCAAGATATTGTGCGTATGTGATTTGAACAGGCTTAGAGAAATCAACAATACCAGAGAAAGGTAGGAGTGTAGGTCTGGAGGTCACTCATCAGAACGAAAGGATGCCACCAAGCATTATCTAGGGTAGGGACAAATCACTAAATCCCAAATGTCCAATAAGAATCAAGATCAAATTGATCACTAACGAAGAGTGAGCCCATGGCCTGGACATTGCTGGGAAGTAAATGGACAAAAAACAAAACTATAGGACATGGAAATCTATTGTCCCTGTGCACATTAAATCAAGTCTTCAAGGCAGGCATAGTCCAACCTTTTGGTTGTCTGAAGCTCTTAGTTCACAGAAAGCCGCATCTGAGTTTCCCTGTTGGCTGACGAGGAGTGAATAGTGATGAAAATGGGGAGTCAAGGAGGAGCAGTGGGAAGGAAGTGGTGTCTGGGTGTCACAGGAGCTGCTGTTGGAGCCCTGGAGTGAACTACACAGCACGGAGAACCAGGAGGATGAGAGGCCTTGAAGAACTTCTCTGAGAGTTGGCTGGCAACGTGTGAAAGAGAGTGTCTGCTCAAGGACAGGACAGGTCACAGGACTTACAGAAGCCAGGCAATTCCTCAAGGTCAAAACCAACAGCACACTTCACAGTGAGCATAGCCATGTCCAGGCCTGCTCCGCTGGAGCCAGGGGATGGGGCCACCAACCGTGACCACTTCTAGAGCCTGCAAGGCTGGGGAAGGGTCTTCTCTCCAGTGGCTGGCACTGCCTGGAACTGAGCAGGGGACTGTCCTTGCATTATCATTTGCCTCATTTGCCTCCTCACAGTCCATCCCAGCACCCTGATTGATACTCCCATTGCAGGAATCACACTGTGTCTTCCATGAGGCAACAGGCAAAGGTCTTACTAGGTCAGGACATTGTCCCCGAAAGCCTCTGTTATGTGTTACTTAGGAAGGTCACACAGGAGCATGTTCTGGGCAGCTAACACATGCCTAAGAGTTACTTAGGTAAGTCTGCACAGGGAGGGAGGGAAGGAGAGCAGAGAAAACAGTCTGCAGCCCGGCAGGGAAGCCTGAGAAGGAATGTAGAGTGGTGCAGTGGTCCCGAGGGCCCTGAGTCCAGGAGGACACTGAATGCCACCTCTGCAGATAGAAGTAAGGACACACTACACTTGTCCACTTAACCAGACCCAGTGAAAGCTCGCCCTGCCAGCGATGGCTAAAGAATGCCTTACCCTGACCTTTCAGAACTGCAGCCTCGGGGGAGAAGGGGTCAGAGGAGAAAGAAGCCCTAAGTTTCCTTTAGAAGCTAACATCTCCCACTTTGCAGATTGAGGCTCAGAAGAGTAATGTTTGGAATTTGTTAGGGTCTTACAGGAACTTACAGGCCCATCCTCATGCATTTAAATTCTGGACAAGGTCTGTATGAATTTGTAGAAATATTTAGTTTCATTTGTATTTTCTCATGTTAACCAATGTGCTGAGAACACTACTGAGAATTCCCTACGGTGTGTTTCTGTCATGGGGCCAGCATGGACACAGCACACAGAGGGCCTTTCAAACTACCTTCTGACTGCGCACAGCTGAATTCCAGAGCCCAAGAGTCTGGAGAAAACTTTGCCCTCAGTTCTCATATACATAAGAGACACTGAGCCTGAGCAATGAAAAGTTCTCTGAAGTGTGATCTGAGAAACCAAAATAGATACCCCTTTATCAACTAAGACCCTAAGGGTTAAAAAAAATCTCAGAAAGTTACCTAAGAGGTGAAGGTTCAGGGTCTGGCCAGCATGGCAAATTTCTAAATTCCTACAACAATAAACTCCCTGACAAGAGGAGCTATCAGTTCAATCATCCTAACTCTGATTTACAACCCAGACCCCTACAAATCTGACTCAACAGAGGACCAGCCTTACAAACACTCTTCTCTGAGCAATTGCAGACCTTAAGCCAGCTCCAGCCAGCTTACAGAGGCTGGCACAAACTGTCTTTGTGTCCCAGAGTTCACCTTTTGACATAAAGAGCCAAATTCCTCTTCATTTTAATGTTGAAAACCCACCCCAAAGTGAACATGGGATGTATATTACGTATGTTTACCCATTACACATGCACATAAATCAACAGCTCTTCCCCCAAACCTGCTGAAGATATATAGCCCTGTGAGTCATAAAACCCAAACTGTCCTTCCTTTGTTGACAGAAAAACCAAATTTTATAAAATGTTTCAGAGGTTTATTCGGAGCCATGTGAGTGATTGTGACCTGAGGAAAACACGAATCCAAGATGTCTTGAGCAAGTGGCCCTGAGGCGGTCAGATTGCAATTCTGGGACACATCCTTCCTCGCAACTTCCAGGAGGAACCAACCCTGCCTACACCTTGATTTCAGACTTCTAGCCTCCAGAACTATAAGAGAATAAATTTCTGATGTTTCGGCTACCCAATTGGCAGTAATTTGTTAGGACAAGTTTAGGAAACTTACTATGGTCAGCATGCATATAATTGGGCAACAGAAAAAAATGAATTGGATGTGACTGTGACCGAAAGGTAATAGACTAGTGAGAGGATTAGCCCCAGTCCGCAAACAGGTGGTTTAAGAGCCACCAGTCCCCATCACTTGCCCGTGGCAGACATGATTTGAGGATGACGGCCTCTCTCCCACAGGGCCAGCCTAAGGCCTCGGAGTGCTCCTCAGCAACGTGCTGCAGCTGCCACTGATGTCAGAGATTCCTGCCCTCTTCCGTTCACTTCTTCTTCAAGCTCTACTTCAACTCCCTTGAGCCTCTTTAATCTGCAGCCCACTCTTTCTCTAAGGTTTTAGTAAGCATTGGGTAGACTGAACCACCAGAAAAACTGCATGGCTGGGAGACAGAATGAGAAGTAGGGTCCAGCCCAGAAGTGGGAGATGGTTGTCAGCAGAGGGGAGGGCTAGTGCAAGCAGCAAACATGTGGGTTTTATATGTATGCTGCCCCAAATTTGAGCCAGCAGATGTGATAGATCACATTTAAAGACAATGCCGTAAGTATCTAACAGTGAAGTCTTTGTTCTTGCTTGGCCAATTAAAAACAAAACTGTTTTTCTTTTAAGGAAATAAAAAACCTAACTAACACTCTAATCTTCAACAAAGCTGTCTGCAGAAATGAAGAGTTCTTGCAGCGTGAGTTTTTAGGGATGTATATTCATTCACAGGGGGATCATTCCTGGCATGGTGTGAAACTCGTGTGCACTCCCGTTCTCCTTTCTGTGGGGCATGGAGACAGCAACATCAGCGCTTTCCTGGCCAACATTTCTCTGCCTTTCATATCTGTTCTACTGTTCTACTGACACCAATCTCAAATGAATTTTAAACAAAGACGTGTCTCATCATTACGCCCACTTAGCCTGCTGCCGTCTGTCTGTTGTCACTTTTCTGTCTGTCCGTAGATCTTTGGAATAAACTGACTATGAATTTTATCAGACCTTATGTCTCTTCATCTGCCATCTTCGTGCCCTTCACACTGACGTGCTGCGTTCAACTTTTTAACCAAGCATTTATTGCTAGTGGCATTTCCCCCCATTCACTTCCTACCATTCTGGTATTTGCATTGCATTAATATGCAAATTAAACAAAATGAAACACTTCCTTACTCAGTTGAGAATTCACAGTTCTAAGGCTGAAGACTGGCTGGTTTATTTTTTAATAGATTTTTATAACACCAAGTTTTGCTGCTGTGTCGGAGAGCAGCAGCATCCCCAGATGTTTGCCTACTGTCTTTCCTTTTCTCCTTCTTTGCTTTTTCTCTCTCTTGCCCTCTCTCTGTTTCTTCCTTCACTTCTTATTTATTTATTTATTTAATGGTGGTAAAACATACATAAAATTTACCATTTTAAATCATTTTTAAGGGCACTATTTAGTGGCATTAAATACATTCACATTGTTGTGCTATGTGAATGTGAGTATGAATGTGAATGTGAAACTATCACCACTATCCCTTTCCAGAACTTTTCCATCATCCCAAAGAGGAACTCTGTACCTGTCCATTTCTCCCAATCTCTAGCCTCTGGCAACTACCGTTCTACTATCTATCTCTATGAATTCAAATCCTTCATTTCTTCTAAAATTATCATTTCATTATGTGGACAAAGTCATACTGATATAGATTTATAAAAGCTAATTGATTACCTTTACCTCACACCATACACAAAAATTAACTCACAATAGACCACAGCACAGATCTAAATGTAAAAGCTAAAACTAAAACATCATACACAATGGTTAGAAACTGGAAGCTTTCTGCTAAGATCAGGAATAAGGCAAGGATGTTCTCTCTCACCACTTCTTTTCAACATTGTTCTGGAATTCCTAGCTAATGCAATAAGACAAGAAGAGGGGGGGAAATACACAGATTGGGAAGAAAGAAATAAAACTGTCTTTGTTTGCAGATGGCATGATTGTCTATGTAGAAAATCTGAAAGAATTGACAACAACAACAAAATAACTCCTAAAACTAAGTGATTATGGCAAGGCTGTATGATACAAGGTTAATACATAAATGTTAATCACTTTTCTAAATATTGGCAATGAACAAGTAGAATTTGAAATTAAAAACACAATACCATTTACACTAGCACCCCCAAAATTGAAATGCTTAGGTATGAATCTAACAAAATATGTACAAGAGCTACATGAGGAAAAATATTGATATAAGACTCTGATGAAAGAAATCAAAGAAGAACTAAATAAAGGGAGAGATAGTCCATGTTCATGGATAGGAAGACTCAATACTTCAAGACATCAGTTCTTCCCAACTTGATCTATAAATTGAATGTGATCCCAATCAAAATCCCAGCAAGTTATTTGTTGATACTGACAAGCTGATTCTAAAGTTTGTATGGAGAGGCTGAAGACCCAGAAGAACGAGCAGAATATTGAAGGAGAAAAACAAAGTTGAAGGACTGACATTATTCAACTGAAGACTTACTATAAAGCTACTGTCATCTCAAGAATGTAGTACTGGTAAAAGAATAGACAGATAAATCAATGGAACAGAATAGAGAGACTAGAAATAGACTCACATAAATATAGTGAACTGATGTTTGACAAAGGAGGAAAGGCAATACAGTGGAGAAAAGATAGTCTTTTCAACAAATGGTGCTGGAACAACTGGACATCCTTATGCAAAGATATGAATCTTTGCAAAGACACAGAACTTACACCCTTTATAAAAATCAACTCAAAATGGATCACAGATATAAATGTAAAATGAAAAACTATAAAACTCCCAGAAGATAACATAGGTGAAAGTCTAGTTGACATTAGGTTTGGTGATGAGTTTTTAGATATAACAACAAAGGCATGATTGATCAAATAAGAAATTGATAAACTAGACTTTATTAAAATTAAAATTTTCTGCTCTGCAAAAGACATTACTAAGAGAATGAAAAGATAAGCTGTAGACTGGGAGCAAATATTTACAAAAGATATATCTGATAAAGGATTGTTATTCAAAAGATATAAAGGGCTCGGTGCAGTGGCTCACCCCTGTAATCCTAGCACTTTGGGAGGCAGAGGCAGGAGGATTACTTGAGGCCAGGAGTTCAAGACCAGCATGGGCAATATAGCAAGACCTTGTCTTTATGAAAACTTTTAAAAAATTAGCCAGGCATGGTGGTGCATGCCTGTAGTCCTAGCTACTCAGGAAGTGGAGACAGGAGGATAGCTCAAGCCAGGAGTTGAAGTTCACAGTGATCTATGATCATGCCACTGCACTCCAGCCTGGGTAACAGAGCAAGACTCTCTCTCAAAAACTATAAAAATTTTAACAATTGAAATAATCCCACAGAATGTAAAAAGAACTCTTAAAACTCAACAATAAAAAATATATAACCTGATTTAAAAATAGGCCAAAGACTTTAACAGATACCTCATTAAAGAAGATACACACAGATGGCAAATAAGTGTATGAAAAGATGCTCCACATCATATGTAATCAGGGAAATGCAAATTAAAACAATGAGATACCACTATACGCCTCTTGAAATGGCCAAAATCCAGAACACTGACAACACCAAATTTTGGCAAGAACATGGTTCAACAGGGAGTCTCATTCATTGGTGCTGAGAATGCAAAATGGTACAGACACTCTGAAAGACAGCTTGGCATTTTCTTACAAAAATAAATATCTTCTTAACATATGATCCAGTAATCATGCTCCCTGGTATTCCCCCAAAGGGGTTAAAAACTTGCATCCACACAAAAACCTGCACATGGATATTTATAGCAGCTTTTTTTTTGTAACTTGCCAAAACTTGGAAGCAACCAAGATGTCCTTCAGTAGGTAAATTGATAAATTAATTGTGGTACATCCAGACATGGAATATTATTCAATGCTAAAAAGAAATGAGCTATCAAGCCATGAAAAGACATTGACAAAACTTAAATGCATATTACTAAGTAAAAGAAGCCAATCTGAAAGGGCCATATACGATACAATTCCAACGATGTGACATTTTGGAAAAGGCAAAGCTGTGGAGAAAACAAATAGATGAGTGGTTGCCAGGGGTTGGCGGAGGGAGGAACGAATAGGCAAAGCACACAAGATTTTTAGGACAGTGAAATTACTAATATTCCGTATGATACGATAATGGTGGATACATGTCATTATACATTTGTAAAAACCTGTAGAATGTCCAACAGCAAGAGTGAACCCTAATGTTAACTACGGACTTTGAGTCATAATGATGTGTCAGTGTGGGTTCATCAGCTGTAACAATGTACCACTCTGGTGTAGGGCATTGATAATGGGGGGAACTGTGCATATGTGGGGGTAGAGGGAATATGGGAACTCTCTATACTTTCTGCTAATTTTGCTGGGAACCTAAAGCTGTACTGAAAAATAAAGTCCATTTAAAAGGAAACTAAATAAATATTCAAAAATATTCAGATCAAGGCACCAGCATATTTGGTGCGTTGATCTGTTGAGGTCCCACTTCCTGGCTCATAGACAGCTTTTTGCTACAATCTCACAATGTGGAAGAGAGCAAAGTTTCTCTCTTATAAGGGCACTAACCCCATTCATGTGAGCTGTGCCTTCATCACCTAATCACCCCTCAAAGGCCCCACCTCCTAATACCATCACTTCGGAGGTTAGAATTTCAACATGTGAATTTGAGGAGGCACAAACATTCAGACTATAGCAACAAGGATTTTCATCCTAACATTATTTAAAAAGGACAAGTGAAATGATCTAAATGATCAATAATGGTGAATTAGTTGATAATATTATGGTATACATACATAAGATATTCTACAATCCAACCATTAGTAGTCACGTTAAGTGCATTTATTGACACAGATTTTATAATACACTATTGAGTGAAAAGAAATCTGATTACCAAACCATATATGGTACAATTCCACTTTCAAAAAAAATTATTGGATCCCTAAATACATAGAGAAGTCTGGGTGACACTTGCTAAAATACTAACATTTATTGTTTCTTTGTGGTGAAATTGCGGGTAATTTTAATCTTTTTTCTTCTCCTTCTCTGTGCTTTCTGATTTTTCCATAAGCTTTCGACAAGTTTGAATGCTGTGTATTAACAGTACTAATGATTTCCAGAAGCCCCTGAGCCACGTTAAGAGGAAGGGACTCTTGCGTGATTGTTCTTTAACCGCTCTTGCTAAGAAAGGGTGATAGGAGTGCCTGATCACGGCTTTGAGCCTTTTCTACCTCATTCCTGCCCCCAGGAATGTGTCTGAGATCACTGCAGGTGCTGTGTTGGGGACATACCATGAGGAGGTACTTGCCTACTTCCTGGGCCCAGCATGCCCCCACCCTGCCTTCAGTCAGCTCCTGCATTCTCTAGCTACAAGGGAGGTGGGAGGAAGGCCCGGGGAGACCAGAACCACAGGAGAGGCTTGCACATGCTCCGGATCAGCTGTAACTTCCCTCCACCTGCACAAACTCAAACCAGCAGAGGAAATTTCCTTCCAAGCCTGGATGTTAATGCATCACCAGGAGACCTTAAAGCCAGCACCAGCCTGAGAGAGAGCCTTGCAAGAACCTGGTGTTGCCAACAGGACCCAGGGAGGGGAAGATCTAAAACAGAGCCTCAGGCAGGGAGGTCAGCATTTATCGGTCACACTGAAGCTGCTCAGTTGGGGTCCCCTTTGCCGGATCTGACCGTGGCTCCCTCAAAAAATTAGGACTTGGCTTTTAATTATAGTCTCCACTGACCTTCTCCACTGTCCGCTCCTGCACAGATCTGCAGTTGAACTTGTCCTCTGTCCATATACAAGCATTCCTCGCTCTCAGGTGACCAGATCCCTTTATCACCTGTCTCTAGCCCCAAGTGTTCCTTCAGGAAACACTGTCAGCCACATATGGAAGCTTCCAGGTGGGAACACAATTCAGACCCATGTGATACACATGCTCAAGTCCCAACTTCACCTCTGCTATCTGTGTGACTCTGGCAGGTGACCCCCAATTTGAGTCCCACCTTGCTTGTTAGTGAATATGGACAGTACTTTCCTTACAGATTTGTTGTCTAGATCACATGAGATAAAGGGGTTTACAAAGTGCTATATGGTATGAAAATTGGCTATTATTAACCATGCCTAGGGAATTCAGACTCCATATGGCTTTTCTACATAGAACCTTCTTAAACTTTGCAAAGGTTTAAAAGAAAAAGTGATCTAATAATCCAATGCAGAAAAAAATGTTTTAAAAAATTATTTCTACTATGTTTGGAAAACCACTAAGTCTTTTCTAACCTCTCTCTCCTCCCACACATACACCTTACTCTACAGTTGAGCTATAGCTAATGTTAAAAACCAATCTATTTTTCCTTAGAAACATGATGATGGAATGGGCTGTGAGTAAGGAGGAGGACTAGCAGGACAGCCATGGGGGGCACAAACTGAGAACATTCTGGAGGTTTTTAAATTCCAAGGAGTACAGTGTGTGTAGAATGAGAAATGCAGAGAGGTGGAATAAGGACTATGCAATATCCCGCATTTCAGAACTGGGAAAATGCGGAAATGCTTACAAAATGAGGAAAAGCTTACAAAAGAGAATGAGAAGGAGTCCTGTAGGTGGGCATGGCAGAGACCACTAGTTGCCCAATATCATTCTCCCTTTCTTCCATGGTGGTAGAATTTTTAGCTGGGCGCATGGTCAGCCAGCTGAAGATTATATTTACCAACCTCTGTTGCGGCTGGATTTGACCATGTGTCGATGTTTGGGCTAATAGGATCTGAACACAATGTGTGCAACTACACGTTACTCTCTTAAAGGGAAGGGCATGTCCTCCCCTATGTATTTTTCCCCTTTCCCCATTTCCAGTGATGGAATGCAACTGTGGGAAGAGCCGTCTTGGACCATACAGACAGATGGGATTCCTGAGGCTGGTGGAGTAACAAGATAGAAAGAACCTGGGCCTGGGACAATTCTGCAGAGCAGAATCAGCACACCAACTCCAATGTTTGCATGAGAGTGGAATAAAATCCTTTGCTTTTCAAGCCATTATTTCTTTAGTCTCTGATATGTGGCTGAACCATTGTTTATCCTATCCAATATGTGTAGGAAAAAGACAGTTTAAAGACAGGAGTAGTTACAGAGTAAAAATGCAGCTGATAGGTCAAATAAGATGAGGGCTGATAAGCTTCTTCCTCTTGGCCAAACAGCAGGGAATTCACCAGTGACCCTAGTAAGAACATTTTCAAAGGGTGATAGGATCAAAAGCCCAACTCTAACAGGACTGCAAATTGGTGCAACCTTTGTGGAAAAGAATATGATAGCTGAAATTTTATCTAAATATATTACTGTAATTCAAAAAGTTAAAGATAACTTTGTTTTCACCCCTTTCCCCAAGATAACCTATATTAATAATTAATGAATTTTTATCTAATATTTTCCCTGATAATGTATGTTCTAAAGCATTGATTGGAGCCCTCAAAGCAGTATTGTTTTTCTCTCTATGATGGATCTATAAATGTGCTCACCTCTTAATATAATATTTAGCATATATAAAATATAAAGGGACAGTAATTCTGCTGCTAAAACAAAGCAAGCACAAAGTTGGTGCTTTATATTAATAAAATCCAAACAACATGCAAAGTTGTTAACCATGAAGATTCCTGGGGGCATATGTACATATGTTTGGAATTGGTAATAGTAAGGAAAAGATTGAGTAACATTCACATTCTATTTTATACACTTTATTTGCTCCTTAAAATGTTTTAAAATCACTTTTATGATAAAAAATATAACATAAGGTTCCGTTCCTAGGATGGCTTTGATCAGTAACTGACACAACAATGATGATGGGGTTTACTCCAGATATCTATTGCCCTGCCCATCATATCATGTCTCTAGAGAAGCCTCTTTCATTGTGTGATAATAGAGTTGGACTGAATTAATTGCTTTTCTTCTAATCATCTGAAAGCATAAATGAAGATATTGTGCTATTTCCTTTCCAGGATCACTTTTAAACCAGAGTTCTAAGCCTCTACTTTATTGTTTTATTTTTATTTGAATGCTATACACTCTGCTGTGGTTTGGATATGTGTTCCCTCCAAACCTCAAGTTGAAAATTGATCCCCAATGTTGGAGGTGGGGCCTAGGGGGAGGTGTTTTGGGCATGGGAGTGGATCTTCATAAATAGATTAATGCCTCCTTCCAGGGGTGAGGGAGTTCTCACTTCGTTCATTCCCACAAGAGCTGGTTGTTAAAAAGAACCTGGTATCTCCCCCTTACTCTTTCCTCCTCTCTTACCATGTGATCTCTGCAGAGGCCCGCTCCCCTTCTGCCTTCCACCATGAGTGAAAGCAGCCCGAGGCCCTCTCAGATGCAAATGCCCAATCTTGAACTTTTCAGACATCAGAACCATGAGCCAAATAAACCTTTGCCTCAAATATTCCTTAAGAGTGACACAAAATGAACTAAGACACACAGAGTCTGATACCTTCTTCTAGTCATGACTGTTATTCAACCCCACATGATTTGCTTCTATTTTTGTGGATAGTTTCAATAGGCTGTTCATATATATATATATTTTTCAACCACTTCAGCTGACCTCATTCTCCTGATTTCCAAACTGATGACGGCTATCAGTGCAAATCTTCAATTTCACATCCTCTCATGCTCCTTAATAACTCTGACCTTTACTTATTTTCACTCTCCTCTGACCACCCAGTAATATATCTCACCCTTAACGTCATCAGCACATCCACATCTAACAACTCAAACTTTGTACTTGGCATGCATAATCAAACTTGCTGTCTTCTTTCCCATTTCCCCACATCTGCTAAATCTGTTCTCTAACTCAACTGAGAATGCCAATTTCTCAGCTTCTCCCTTTTTAAAAATTAACTCTATATTTTTATTTTAAATATATTTGTGGCCTTCAATGCTCAGGAACCTTTTGTATCATCTTTCTGGATTCTTTTGGACTTATGCATGTTAGGTTTATGATAGTTCTTGCGGGTGAGCCATTCCAAGTTCCCTTTCTGCCAGCATTCTGAGTTTCATTCTCCAGGCTGACATCAGGTATGTGCACATGTCTTAGTCTACTCATGCAGCTATAACAAAATACCATAGACTGGATACCTTATAAACAACAGAAATTTATTTCTCACAGTTCTGGAGGCTGGAAAGTCCAAGGTCATGGTGCCAGTAGATTTGGTGTGTGGTGAGGGCCTGCTTTTTCAGGTTCATAAATGGTACCTTATATCATGTCCTCACATGGTAAAGGGGTATAAACCATCTCTATGGGGTCTTTTTAATAGAGGTACTCACTAATCTCATTCATGAGGGCTCTATCCTCATGACTTAATCACCCTCAATGGCCCCCACCTCTTAATACCATGACCTAATACCATCATCATATTTGAATATATGAATTTTAGGGGACACAAATATTTAAACTCTAGCAGAACCCAAATGTCTTTTAGATAATTTTGTTCTTCACTTAACCGCTAGTTATCTTTGTTTTGATTCTGTTATTTGTCACCATGAATTTTGATAAATGCAACTGATAAAACCATTGAGCTTAATGAGCAGCCTAACTTGGCTAGAGCATAGGATGTATTTGTGTTGGTAGGGAAGATAAGGCTTGAAGAAAGGTTTGAGAGCTCTCTAAAATGATTAGCACATCTATGCCACTGATTCTTAAATTGGAGTTCAAAGTTGCACAAAAATTCTGTGGATAGAAATATATGTAATGGAAATGATTTTCCTGGAGACAACCCAAGGTAACATTGAGTGAATAAATGCACCTCAAAGTCCAAAATCTCTAGTTGATAAGCAGTGGTCACTTTACCAGTGTGGCCTTTTTTGGTCTTAAGACCTAAAAGATAAAATAATGGGTTATCCATTTCCTATATACCAATATGTGATGGTAGAAGAGAAGCAGAAAAACCACAAACACACACACATACCCTACTTGTGGTGGACACCAGGTCATTTCTCAGCCATGCTTGAACAAAGCAGTTCTCGGAACACCTGTTCTCACATGGATTGTTTCTTGGTGATCAGCCTCAAGATGCCTTCTGACTTGCAAACAAGCCAGGGCGCCTTGACCAGGAAATGGGAAAGGGCAAAGGAGGAGACGCAACTCCCTGAGGCAGAGCGGTGAGAACCAGTCCATGCTGGGACAAAAACATTCTGGGAACAGAAAATAGTAGTGGGAAAAGCTGGGATAGACTGGGACAGAAGCCAAAAGAACAGTGTTAAAAATAAAGACGCTGCAGGTGGAAACTGCTGCAGCCTTGCACCGTCTTTGTGTGTCTGTCGTTTGTCGTTTGTCTTCTGCGTTCACTTCTCC
>CAUYRT010061332.1:0-16648 GCA_963574885.1 Lepilemur ruficaudatus
GACCCAAGATCATTCATAATGATTAACTTTCACACTATCAAAAAATATTTGAATGTCTCTGATTAGCCAGCCACTGTCCTGATGGCCACTGATGAACAAGCAGAGGCCTTGCCCTACAGCGGCTCCTTTTCTAGCTAAAGGCAGAAGACAACAAGGAGGTAGATAAAAGAGATGATTTCAAAAAGTTATTAATTATGAAGAAAATAAAACCAGATGATGGTGCAGAGACAGTCTGATGAAGGGAGGGAGAGTGAGTTACTTGAACTAAGGCAATCAGAAAGGGTTTCTAGAAGGTGACATTAATGCTCAGACCTGAAGAATTACCAGGAGCAAGTCATGCATCAGTTTGGAAGGAGAACATTCCAGGCAAAGAGAGCACCAGCGCAAAGTCACTGTGCTTGGAGTGGTTGTGGGGTGGGCAAGGAACAGCGAGGTCAAGGTGGCTGGAGTGTAGTGAGTTACGATGGGGAGGGTGGTAGGAGATGACATTAGAGTCTGGAGTTTTATTCTCAGCGTCATGGGAAACCAGTGCAGGGCTTTAAGTCGGAAGGCAAGAGGGCTTGCAGAGCGATGGGGTGTGTGGATGAGGAATAAAGAGGAGAATCAGTTAAGGATGATGCCTAGGTGTTGGCGTCAACAATTCGTGGATGGTAGTATCATGCATTCAGATGTGGAAGACGGTAAGGAAGTTGTGTGTGTGTGTGTGTGATTATGAGTTCATTGGGGACATTTTACATTTGCGATATCTTTTAGACAACCAAACGGAAATGATAAGGAGGCATTTGGTTATCAAATGTGAAACTAAGGAAGGGGTTGGGGCTGCTTATGTCAATTTAAGAGTCACCAGCATATAAATGGTGTTTAAAGTTCCTGAGACTAGATGAAACTACCAAGAAGGTAGTATAGAAAGAGGAAAGGACCCCAGTAACATTTAGGGATCCAAGTGATAGCAACTAGCAAAGGAATATTAAGTGAGGCAGGAGGAAAACTAGGAGAGTGTGGTGTTAAATTAGAAAGAAAAGTGTTTCAAGAAGACATGTGGCCAAATGTCCCAAATGTTCTGAAATACCAGATAATTGAGCATCGAATTTGGGGAAAAGAAGGCTGTGTGTGACCTTGACAAGTGGTTTTCCTGCAGTGAAGCAGAAAGCCTGATTGATGGGGTTGAAGAAAGAATGGAAGGCCAGGGGCTAGAATTGATAATGCTTTTGAGAAGCTTTGCTGTTCCAGGAACAGAGAAATGGCTGGAGGGGAGCAGAGGCAAGAGAGTTTTTAGTCTATAATTGGTTTGGTTTTGAATTTAGTGTGGGAGATGCAAAAGTATGGTTTGCTGATGGAAATGATTCAGTAGAGATGAGTAAATGTATGATGCAGAAGAGACAGGGGGATTATTGTGGGAGGGGAACCTTAGGAAGGTGGGCAAGGAGGGGACCCAGGGCACCCGGAGAGGGCGTGTCCTTAGGTAGCAAGAACACACAGTACGGTGTTGTCGTAAGAAAAATGGTGGAGTATCTGGAGGTGGTTTGGTAAACATGTCAGGGTGAGAACCTGAGATGGATTACTTCTGCTTTACCTGTGAAGTTTGAGGTGCCCTAAGAGGGAGCTGGTGGTGGGAGTGTGGTAGGGGATTGTTTGAGGACTGGAAGAGTGAGAGTAAGTTATAAAGTTATCTTAGCGAGCATACTAGCTTCCTAGGGCTGCTGTAACAAATTACCACAAACTTGGTGACTTAAGACTACAGAAATTTATTCTCTCATAAGTCTGGAGGCCAGAAGTCTGAAATCAAGATGTGGCAGGGCTGTGCTAGCTCTGAAGGCTCTAGGGGTGAGTCAGTTCCACGCCTCTCTCTTGGCTTCTGCGGGTGGCTGGCAACCCTTGGTGTGCCTTGACTTGTGGACGCATCTCTCTGATCTATGGCCCATCTTCACATCACCTTGTTCTCTATGGGGCTCTTCTCCCCTTCTCTTCTCTTCTAGAGACACTTGTCTTGGGATTGAGGGCCCACGCTAATCCTGGATAATCTCATTTTAAGATATTTAACTTCATTACATTTTTCCAAATAAGGCCACATTTACTAGTTCTGGATGGACATACCTTTTGGGGACTGCTTTTCATCTCACTACAGAGAGTGAAAAATAAAATGTTTTGGGGAGATTTTAGAGGGTGTTGCTGTTACTGGTGATGCTGATGTCTAGGAAAGGGTCATGAGAGAAGGTGGCTGAGGTGAGGTGGAGAAAATATAATCTGAGTTGAGGAATTTAAGACCCTGAAAGGCTGGGGTATTATCGTGTGGATGTTGAAACAACCAGCAGCGATGGTAAGAGTGTTGGTGAGAAGAATAGGGAAACCAGATGCTGAGGTGTTCAAGGAAAAGGGATAGTGACCACAAGGTTCACAAATGCCACTACCAGGAGGTGGCTGGTCATTTGCCTTGTGCTTCAGATAAACTGATGCTTGTGAAGAAGAGAGGAAGAAAATCAGTTTTAAAACAGTAATGAAGAGGAAGGAGGACACTGCTCCCATTTTCAGGCCCTGGAAACATGTGAGAGAGAAAAGCCGCCTCTATTGGAGATGCCCCATAGTTTAACCATCTCTTATTGTTGGACATTGACATTGGTTCTAGATTTTTACCTGTTATACACATATTGTGAGGGAATTTTCCTCCCAAATTCTTGTTTACTTTGGATGAATCTCTCTAAAATTGAAGTATTAGCAGATAGGAATTTCTTAAAATTTTAGGTCTTTGGTCAGTATCGCCAAATTACCTGATAGAAAGTTTATATTTAAAAAAATCAATCTATAGACTTTCACCATCATTTCTGCCTAATATTAATTTGTATTTATTTATTTATTTTTACTTAGAAAAAGTTACTCTGTGCCCAGAGTCCTTAACCTGCGATAACATTCAGGGGGCACTTTAACCCTCTGAATTGGGTGGAAATATGTGTTTCTGTATGTTCACACTTACAGGGAAAGGCTGCATAGTTTTCAGTGAGGTCCATGATCCAGGAGAGGTTAGCAATCACTGCAGTGGTCCCAGGCCATTGGCTGCTTCTCTCACCTGCCTGCTCCTGGAGGAGCCAGAGCCTAGAGCAGTTCATGAGAGGAAGGGCGAGCTCTCAGTCAGGTAGGAGACTCCGGACTAGGGCACATTTCAATATTCTACTCAAAATGCTGTTAAAGGATGGGAAAGAGTGATTTAACAGTATAATTAAAAGCAACAATGAAAAGATTATTGTCTGAGCTGGAAAAATATTGGTAAACGTGTATTCCAAAGCAATATTATAACAAAAAAGGAAGTGAATTTCTTGAAAGTCTATTCCCAGTTTTACTGGTGGGAATAGAAAACCAGGTGGCTTCTCCTTGGGAAGTTCACCTGACCAGGACAGGTGATTATTTCCCTGACACTGGGCTTCCTTCTATCCCCAAGGGCTGTTGATGAAAACCCCCCACCAGAGGCACTTGCAGAGACGCTTCCAGGGGTTGAGCTAGTGCCCAGTTTGATGGGAGGAACCACCCTAGCAATGGATCAATATTTACTGGTTATTTTTGCCTAGCCTGCTTCTAAAAAGATTCTGGGAATAGTTTACACTAAAGGATACCTTGGAGATTGATGTAAAAGTCAATACAAGGGAAAGGAGAGGGTAATAGAATTATTTAGGGGATAATAGAGAAATCAAGGTGATAGTGGGTCAGCAAGGGGGTTAATCTCTCTTCCCCCGACTCAACACTACCTGCAAACACTCACTGTTCTTTTCCTCTCCTCACCAAACTCTGAGAATGCACAGTGCCTTCCTTCCTCAAAACCCACTTTACTTTGGCATCTGCCCCCATTTACTCCTGTGAAGTTTCTTCTAATTGTGAGACATGTTAAAAATCTTCAGCCCTCATCCTCCTGGAGTCCTCTCTGGGTTCTGTCACTGTCACCCACTGTTTACTCCTGGAGACGCTCTCCTATTCGCTTCCCTGGCATCTTCACTTCTGGTTCTCATCCAGCCTCTCTGTTTCCTCTCAGGCTCTCTCACCCTCCTCCTGGTCTGCCCCAGAGACCTGTTTCTGAAACTCTTTCTAGTTGAGTGTCAGAAGCTTACCCGTTTATTTCCCTGGATTAGCATATCCCAAACCCTATCGCCAAGTTCCAGACTTCCGCATGTATTTACAGCTGCTTAATGTCCACGCGTATGTGCCTGGGTGTCCCTCAGCTTCCCCAGATCTGTACATTCAAACTGGAACTCACTGTCCTCCCCCTTCCTGACTCTAATCTTTGCTGCCTCTTGAATTCCCTTCACTCTCCAACAAACCTCCCAAATTAGAAACCGGCATGTCACCCTTGATGACTCCTCCTGTACTCTACAGCTAATCATTTGCCAAATTCTGTTGCTTCAACGTCAGAAACATCTTTCGGCTGTGACCTCTTCTTTGTTTGGATGTTCATTTCTTGCAAGAGCCTCCTACCTTCTCTCCTTGGGCTGACCACCTTCCACATTGCTAGTGGCTTATATAAAGGCCATTGCTTACACATTTCTGTTGTATCTCCATTGCCTGAGCTTGGAATAACGGTTCCGATGTAACATTTCAGGAAGCCTTGTCTCCAGGGACTCACCTGTATTCACATGTGTGAGAGGCAGCTAGATGTGGTGGTTAAGAGCATGCTCCAGGCAGAATTCTAATCTCCACGCTGCCCCTTGCTAGCTGTGTGATCTTGGGTGAGCTATTTAATCTCTTTATAGATACAGCCTCAGTTCTGTATCTAGAAAATTGGGATAATACTAGTACCAATGAAGTTATTGTGCAAGTTAAGTGATTCAATATACCTGAGGCTCCAAAATAGTACCTGGATTACCATGTGTTTGTTGTCATCATTATTATCAATGTTGTTATTATTATTATCTATGCACCAGCTACACTGAGCTTTTCATGGTTTCTTGAATACACTCTGCCTTTTCAGAGCATAGGTCTGTGACTGGGCCTCCTCCCTATCATGCTACTTTTCATCTAGCAAACTTCTCTGGGCAAAGTTAGGAGAAAAATTCCCCATGCCTCTCCAGCTCTTTGTCTACACCTTTGGATTAGCACCCTTCACAGTAACGTTTAATTTATATGTTTACATGTCTGTCTGCCCAGAAGGCAGTGAATACTTCCAGGTAAGGACTTGACTTTTTCTCACTCATCTTTGAAGGCTTAGTGTCTTACGTGTCGTTGTACCTCAAAAAATGTTTGTTAAGTATGTATCACATAAATGAGATTCTTCACCGTTACTTCTTGTGGAAAGCAGGGGGTTCTTTATTGTATTATACATAGTAGCTCGGTTTATGCACCTTTTCCTTGCAGATATTTTAATATCAGAGTCAACTTTGGGGAGGAAGTCACAGCTCCCCATCAATGTATTCTACGTAGATTTCTCTTGGATCTGATACTCATAGTAGTGATTTTCTTCTGTTATGGTAACTCTATTTCTCCTTAAAAGGAAGTCTTCATTGGCAAGGAGGTAATGGACATGGTATGGTGCTCAGTGAAAGAAAACACAGCAGAGATACTAACTGGAGATAGAGAAGATTGGAAACCAAAGTCTACAGGGGAGAGGTTCAGGCTGTGACTCTAACTGGATCATGAGCTGAGCTGAGAGTCAGGGTCAATACTTGGAAGTCACTAGGAAATGTCAGGAGTCAAGTCAAGGAGTGGAAGCTGTTGTCTTGAGTAGGAGTAGAGGGGCCAAGCACTAGGAGACACAGTCAAGGACCTGGAGTTGTAGGAATGATATTGGGGACTGTCTGACGACAGCATCTTTCCCATCTGAGGTTGCATTTAATAGGCCACTCATCAACTCTGGAAATTGGACACTATTGTAAATCATGCACATTAACCTTGAGCTCCAATTCCTCCCTGCATATGTGGTGACGAGTGACATGGTAGTTAGAATGTAGAATTGTACCCAAATTTCCCTTGGTTCAAATCCCACTCCTATCACACACTTACAATGTTACCTTAGCAAATGACTGGACCTTTCTATTGAATGAGGATAATGCCTCCCTCATAGGAGAGGAGTGAGAATTAAGTATGATGAAGTCATGCTCTGCATAGTGTCTGACATATAGTCATTGCCCAGTGAAATAGTATATTAGTATTCTATAATTGAGAAAAATATTTATTCTTATTAAGCAGCTCCCTAAAGCAGCCTGTGATTAGTAAGAAAACCACTGCCATTTAATGAATGGTAGGCATTGTACTCACATATTGTACTAAGACCTTTAGCTGTATTAATTCTTAATTTGCACAACACAATGAATAGGTAGATAATGTTGTCATCATTTTACAGGTGAGAAAACAGAGATTCAGAGAAGTTGTGTACCTTGCCCAAGGTAACACAGCGATTATGTATCAGAGCTTAGATTTGGACAGAATGACTCTGAAGGTCTACGTTCCTACCCACTGTACACACTGTCTTGTAGACAGGTTACAAGGGAACATCTATGGAGGTGGCTGTAGAACTTATGGCTTTTGTTAAGACAACCAGGGCTTTTTTTTTGGATAAATTTGCATGTAAAATTACTCGGACTGCCAGCATTTCGTACTTTATTGCCATCTGGCATTTTTTGGCAAAGCCCAACTCCAGCAACAATAAGATGAAGTGTTAGTGGTAAAAAGGTAATGGTTCTGTTCATGGAGCAGACAGCTACAGAAACATAAAAGATAAGTTTTTTTACCTTTTATTTAAAAAGATATTTAAGAAGATGAATTTTCTTCTAATGAATTTCACTAATATTTAAGATGAAAAAGATACAAGAACACCAACACTAGTCTGTAGTACTGCTCTGTGCATAACAAAAATCTACAGAGAGAATTTAGGCAGCTAGCTTTGCTTATAAGTGTAGTAGAAAATATTAGTCCTTTAAAAAATTTTTTTAATTAAAAAGAACCTTTTTCTATCCAATATGATCTGCAGGAAAAAAATATTAACTCTTAATCTTGTCATTTTGGGTAACCCGACTCAGGACAAAAGTTCAGCAAGATGGCACACCAATCTTGATACCCTGGTATTAGCAATGTAAGAAACAAGTGTCATGTGTAAAAATAAGGAGTGATGTGTTCTAAGGAGAACACCATATGACTTGATGTTGGAATTAGTGTCACTCTTATAGGGTTAAAGCTGTCAATAGCCTCAAATATTAAGAGCTGAGAAATATGTTTCCTAGGAATCTCTACAGTGTGCTGGCTAATGGCATAAGCCTTGATTCAGGCAGAACTGACTTTGAGTGCTGGTTTCTTTGCTTCTTAGTTGGGTGACCTTGTGTTAATTACTTAACCTTTTAAAATTTCAGTTTTCTCTGTCTGTCAAATGGGGATAATAGCACTTACTTCTTAGGGTTGTGAATATTAATGATAAAATGCTGAAATGATGAAGTAAATAGTAGTGATTTTTATTATAATATTTGCAAGTGTGAAAGAACAAAATTGCTTGCTTTATTTATTTTGAAACAAGAATAAGCACAAGCTACATGCATAGATCTATACATTTCTTTTTCAAAGAAACAGTCCTGTCTCCAGGGAGTTATTACAACTTTTACATGTTCACATTAATTCCAGAGCCTTTATAATCATAAAATCCATTTATAGCCCTTAGTTGCCAAGCAACAAAGGACAAAGTACTGAGAATTTCCTTTTATTGCAGAAGATTCAGCTTTTCCATGCTGATTTTGAAATCAACATTTTTCAGCAAACACGGAACTGTGAAACTTAATACCATATTTTCACAGTTTAGTTGGCATTCTTTGGGGAGAGAATCAAAGCTGAAAGGAATACGTTGTTATTATTGTCCTGTTCTTAGATAGTCTAAAGCATTTTGTGCTAATTTTACAGTAAATCTATAAGAAGTTCTGAAGTTGAGAGACTGAAAATTCATTTTAAGGAGAGAACTTTTTTGTTTTGTTTTGTTTTACCTATGCTCTGTAACACTCACTGTAAAAGAACCAGTTCTTAAACCTGTCAATTGTCTTGAAGGAAAGGCTCAGGTAATGTAAAATTCATACAGAAAAATGTTATCTGTGGACCTTGTTAGCCACTGACCTCAAATAGGTCATTTGTCCATGGATTGGCACGGTTTGAGGAAGCTGGTTTTTAGGCTTATAACAAAATCAAATTCTCTACCTCCTTACCAGGAGTCAATTCCTGTAATTAATTAATTAATTTGTTTTTGTTCATGGATAATCAGTAAGTAAAGATTTGTAAATCCAAAAAGAATCAAATCAAAAGAATATATTACTATTTAACATCCTATACAGTACAACCAATATTTTTCAAAGCTCATAAAAGCATGTATGGGAAGCAGTTTTATAATTTTGACAGCTATTTCTGTATTCATCTGTATTAAAAGAGTGCAAAATCAGATTAGAGTATCTTGTTTGGAATTTTACTGCCCTTGTTCCCGTATGCATTCTCTGTATGTGGTGGATTCTCCACATGCAAAGAGTGGAGACGATGATTCTCTTTTGTCTTCCCTTGTGTTATGGACGCTTGTTGCTTGGAAACAAATCTATTGATAAATAACATAAAATGTGTTCTACGTGCAGGAAGAGACGAAAAGGACTAGAAAATATTATAATTCCAGGAGGTAACAACTAGTCAAGGCTCTTCTGCAGAGAGTAAATGTCCTTTGAAATGATTTTTTTTTTCCTCTGTGAATATGAAAGAGTAAGATCTAGCTGTTAACATGAGTAGGCTAATTCCAGTCGATCAAAAGAGGGACACTTTAAAATCTATTATTCGTGCATCTCAAGTGTTGTGCCTCAAAAAGCATTTGAAGAACTACCATTAGCTCTTTTTATCTGCATAGGCATGAGACAAAGACAAAAGTCTGCTGCCCTCCCCTGGGAGAGACAGGTTTCTGTGTGGAATAACCTTTGCTGGTGGTGAGGAGGTCAGGTCTGTGAAACAACGCTCAGGATTTGTCTCCCCCTTTGCTGGAGTTTTATGAAAATGTTGGAAAAGACAAAAATCCATAAACAGCCACCAATTTTTACATGTATTTATTTTGCCAGTTCGTTTCTATTAATAACCCAACTTGAAAGTTCCCTTCTCACTCTTCCATTGGTATTGTGCCTATTTATAGAGTTTGACACTTTACAGACTTGTTTATTTCCATCAACTCATTGGTCATCCACACATAAAAAAATTGAGCCTTAATAAGTTGACAGATGTGTCTACAATCACAGTGATAATTATCAGAGGTGATGGCAAGACCTTTGTCTTCCCATTCCAAGTCCAGTGCTCTTTCCATCTGTGCACCACTCTGCCTTTCCATGGGAAAAAGCAGGTAAAGACATGTATTGGTTTATTAGCTTCCAGATTCTAGGGCTGGATGACAGAAAAACAAGTAAACATGGTCATTCTTTGGGGAACTCTCTTCCCTTCTGTCTTCCCCTTCACTTGCCCCTAGCCACCATGTGGCGATCCCTCACAAGCTGGCCACTGGCTACCCAACCCCACCTCCTCTCCGGGACAGAGCCAGCAAGTTTCCATCTTTTTGGCCTTTTCCTAAACCCCCTGCTTTGATGGAATTGATCTGCCCTGAGTCCTCTCTTATGGGGAGTAGGGGCCAGGGGCAGGAAGGAATGAGAAAGGGATGCACATTTATTGTGTGCCAAGCACCAGTAGTGGAATTGTACATGTTATCATGTTTAGTCTGCAAGCAACCCTCTAAGGTGGTAAAACCCAACTCCTTTTTCCTGATGAGGAAATAGACCCAGAGAAGTTAGAAAAACTGGAATTTAACCCAGGTCTGCCTGACCTGCAGTTTCCCAAATTTCATGCTCTTCTTAACTCCAGGACACACAGGGCTCCCTCCTTCTGGAACACCCTTCCCTCCCTTGTTTACTGGGTTAATTGCTATTCACTCAAGGTCCTGGCTTTGGCATCATTCCCTCAGGGGTTCCCTCTGTGTTTCCATAATACTCTGCACTTCACCTTTCAAAGCATGTGATTAATGCCTTTTCTGTCTCCAGTGGACGACTGGAAGGAAGGAATGATGTCTCATTCATTCCTGTAGCCTCAGTGCCTAGGGACTGGCACATGGCATACATTATGTTTTAATAGTAGAAAACGCCTGAGCCCCTGAAATAACAACTGTGTTATTGCAACTTTGAATACTGAAGCTAAGACTCTTTGCTTCTCTGAAAAATGGGGATAATAATAGTTCCTAAATGATAGAATAAAATTGTTGTAAGGATTAAATGAGAACGTCAATGTAAAATTCTTAGCACAGCATCGTTACATAATAAGTGTTCATTAAACTTACCGAGTATTCTTCTTCTCCATTGGCCATCTCTCAAATGGCTTGAATTATGATTCTGTCACTCCCTGTTGGATCTCCTCTGGGTGCCCTACCCTTCTTTTTAGGCCTGGCTCCCACATCAATATCTGACCTGTGCACGGAGGAACTAGGACCTCACCATCCTAGTTCTGTACTCAGTAATTTTATTATTTTAACCCTACCTTAGTTTCTTTGTCTTTACAATACTTCCTCATAGTAACACAACTAAAAGACCTATTTCTTTATCATTATTCATTAGTAGACGAAGTTTCCTCATATTATATTTACGTAATTAGAATACTGAATGCAAAGCCCTATGCTTAACCTACTGAATGTATCTTGTTGCAGTCGGCCATCAGTCTAGTCAGTCAAGGTGAGTTTCTGACACTTTCATACCATATTGTGCCTTACCCACCTCTTTCAGGCTGTCTGCATACTTGGCCAGTTTGCCTTTTCAATATTTATCCAAATCACAAATGATGTTATTGAAAAGGATGAAAGCAGAGTCATTTTATACTGAATTTTAGGATTTTCTCCAGGTTAGCATTCTGGGGGACAGTTGTTCTCCCAAGTACACATTCACCTAATTCTAATAATTCCCTCTACCTTCCTCTATCTTAGCTACAAATATAGCTTTGTACATTTGACCTTTGACCTCTCTTCCCCACTCTCTAATTGGGTTAGAAGCCCCTCCCGAATGTCTCCTGGGGTCTGACTTATCACGTGTTGTTGCTGCCTGGTCACCTATCTCGCCGTGGAGGCGAGCCTGAGTGCTGCTCTCTGTTGTCGCCCCAGGGCCTGGCACACAGCATTCATCACGTATTTATTGAATGTTAAATGAATGAGCAATTTCGTTTAGTGTCTAACTGAAATCAAGAAATGCATTTCCATTGAGAGTCTTCTAATCTGCCAATCGGCCAGTTGAACAGCAAAGGAAATAAAGTCCATCTGCACAGCTAGTTCTTGGTAGGCCCTTGTAGGCTCCTTGATGTCTTCTACTGTTCTCAGAGTGCAGCAGCCATGGTTTTCATAATGTTTTGTAGAATTTTGCATTGTGACCCTCATAGAAAACCAGTGTGGGAGTTGCCATCCTGTTACACAATGTGCTTGAACTATTTATTTACTCAAGTTGAATAAAGGTTAATTTTTATTTTATCTCTCAATTATCAGGCACATAAATTCCAGGTGATTCATATCATGTTAAAGTCCAGAGACAGTCTTCTAATTCTGCCACTATTTCCAACAATGGGTCACGTTACCTCTGCTTGAAAGAACTGATTAGATTCTTCCTGGATCAATGTAAGACTACCTGTACAAGGAGACTGGGAGATTCCCAGGATTCCATTAGGTGGAGATTTTCTTGGGGGCAGTGCCCTGCTACTCCCTTCTATTTCCAAGAATATAAAAGAGTACATGGTCCCAAGCAGATAAACTCCTCATGCTCCTTCCCTTCTCCTCACTCAACTCTCTCATAGTTCCTATCTCAAGGCACCAGCACGACCAATCAAGACAGGGACAGGGGAGCCACCCAGGTTCCTTCTAGTCAGTCACAAAATCTAGTGGTTTATCCTCCCAAATACTAGTCACATGCAATGATGTGCTGGCAAATGTTTAATAATCAATTAAATTTTCTCTGAGGGAAAAAAATAGCAGCCCTGATATGTAGTGTTCGCCAATTGCCATGGTGTAAATCTCCCAACTGCAGGCTGAATGACCTTTCAAAATGATAAACCTGATCATGTCACTCCTCTGCTTAAAATTTTTCAATGACTTCGTATCTTTCAAGATAAATTTCTTACCATGATATACTTTCCACCACTCATAATTACATTTATTCATTCAAAGCTTTATTTACTCATCCAACAAATTCAATAATTAGTGAATAATTATCATGTTCTAGATGCTTAGGATCTATGTAATAAAAGACAATTTTTGCCCTAGAAGGGCTTAGAGTTGAGCAGAGAGAAACCGACACACAACACACAATTGCTACAGGGGTTGAAATAAAAGCACATTCAATGGGGTCCCTGAAGGGTGTTGCTCTCAGTCTCTGCCACGTTGTTCCCCTGCCTCCTGCGTGGCCAGGCTATAGGCACATATCCACATATCTGCTGCTGATTATTTGAATTCATTTGCACACGTCTTTTTCTATTTCCAGAATGTTTATCAATCTTCTTTCACCTAGTGAACTCAAAAAGCCCTCTCAAGTGTCACCTGTAGAAGTCCTTGGCTTGCCCCCAGCTCCCGTGGTATCCAAGCATAGTTCATCATTACTTAACACCTTCCCTCTGCTATAGCTGATTTTCTTATCCCTCTCGCTGGACTGTGAGCTTGTCCCCGATTTTATTCCTAGACACAGAGTGGACACCAAGTAAATGTATAAAAATAAATGGAAGAAATAATTAGTCAATTAATGACTGGTAATGTCTCTGGAAAACTGTTACCTTTACTCCTCTAACTCCGAGCTGACTGTGGCTCAAAACACCAATGTTGGATTTTAGATCTGGTTCCACTTTCAATGGATTTTCGAGACAAAAGTATTCTTAGCAAATGAGAGTTCTCTTCCTTTTTTCCTTTTTCCTTTGAAATATCTTACTAACATTTCTGCTCTAATTTCTCACGAACAGTGGTATAGCGGAGGGAACCTATCTTTATGTTTAAAGTCAAAGGGTAACCATTTGGGATTTCCTCACCGTTACTTTTTAGAATCCTTTAAACAACTAGAGTTGTTGTAACAAACAAATTTTGTCATCTTGCCTGTTGTCTGAATTTTCTGGGCATCGTTGTGTGGCACAAAAGATTAAAGGGTGGATAAAGAGAGGAGCAGGGGCACCGGGGCTGAGGAACGTGCTGCAGGAAGGGGCGCTATCGGGTGGAAACAAGAACAGGTCTTCCTGTGGGACTGGTGGGTGGTGGATGGGCAGGTGGGTGGAGAGGGCAGAAAGTTAGGACAGGAAGGTCTTTGCTGTGCCTGCCCTGCTCACACCCTTGGAGAAGCCCCAAAGGCATATGTATGTTTTTTATCAAGTCCTAGGGATGCAACTGGGATTGTCTGTGGTACCTCCTGATGGATGGAACATTATAACCAAGTGCTTTCTTTCTTGTCTGCCTAAGGCCATGGACAGACAGCAGGACAGGTTACCATCCTGTAGTATTGCTGTGCCAGGAAGGGGAGGCAGAGAACTAGGGCAACGAAGGGTCTTGCTCTACAAGGGTAATAAAGGGGAAGCTTCTCTGACACTCCCAGGAGGCCTGGGCAGTGTCTTCTTCTGTGAGCAGGACTGTAGCAGCCCTTCCCAGCCACGACAGAAAAGAGTAGAATCAAGGTTTGAAACTGAGCCTCCCTGATATGGGTTGGGATGGCCAAGGATGCACTCTTTGCAGGCTTGGGTGTTATAAACAAGTGTTTAAGACATTTATAGCAAAGTGATTATTTTTAAAAGCATGAGATTTATTTTAAGAGCCATTTGAGAGTTGCTCCGTGTGTGTAAAACCTCCTGAAAACAATTTCATCTGACACCATGGCTTTATCTTGTTGAGTAATTTCCTTTGGGTTTGGAAAACACAGATGTGATTCTGGAGTCCTAGAGAAAGCCAGCTACTGCAAGGATCATCTCTCCTTATTCACTAAGGTGTTGGGACAAGCCACGTCAGGCAGGTCCTGGGAGCTGTGGCCTACCTCCTGTTTCTCCCTGGGGACTTGTATGTGTGTGTGTGTGTGTGTGTGTGTGTGTGTGTGTGTCTATGTGTGTGCAGGGTGCTGTATAAAGCAGATGGGACACCAGCAGGGGCTTCACTGGAAAACTAAACAGATTCCTCCCTCCATCTGCTTTCCTTAGCAATCGGCTTGCCCAAAGCCCAGTGAAGCAGCAGCAGCGAGTCAGTCCTCTGTGTAGTTGGCTGGCAGTTGGGGCCAGAGTGTGTGTGTGTGTGCGTGCATGGGGCAGGCGGGGGAGTGTGAGAGCATCATGTTCAGAGATCAGGACAGGCCCGGGTTGGCTTCCCTGTGTGTTACTTACAAGCTGCGTGACTCGGAGCGAGCTAGTTAACCCGCATAATCTCTTGGTCTTACCTGTAAACTGGAAGTAACATTGATGTCCACCTCCTGGGGCTGTTATGAAGGTGGAACAAGATCATGCAGGTAAAGTGCTTATTCTTTTGCTTGGCTCAGAGGAAGAAATCCAAACTCTGAATGTCCCTGGACAACTGCAGGACTGTTCAAATTGATCTCCCTGCTTTTATTCTTGTCCCCTTATAATCCTTTCCCACAAAGCAACAGAACGATCTTTAAAAACGTAAAGCATATCACGTCACTTTCCAAGGGCTTTCCCTGGCTCTGGGCTCCTGTCCTACTCCCGTGCTCCTACACACTACCCCACTGGATGAGGATTCATTTCACAAACGCTCCAAATTTCGATCCAGTCCCCAGGATCCCGACCTGGCCGGCTCCGCCCTTGGTCTCTCTCCGCCAGGCTGGCTACCTCCGGAGAGATGCCTCCACATCGGAAGGAGCTCCCTCCGCCATAGTCTCTTATACCTGTTTTATTTTCATCACTCTCTGAAAATATCCTGTTGATCTGTTGTTTCTCCTATGTCGTGTGTATCCTGCCCTAGCCCGCGGGCCCCTCTCCCTCCCTGAGGCTACAAGCCCCTAAGGGGTTCTTGTGTCTTTCTTTCCACAGCTATGTACTCAGTACTTTGTGCAGTGCTTGGCACATGGTAGGTACTTAGCAAACAGTGGTTGAAGCAGTGAAAGAGTCTTGTCCCACCTTTCTGCAAAGACTAGCTCAAGACTAAACCCCACTAGGAGGTCATTTCTGAGCACCTCAATTTCCAGGAATCTCTTTCACCGATGAATCCAGGAGGCACTTGGGATACGTTCCACCCATTTCCCTCTTAGCCCTGGTCACCAGAGTGGATGATGTCTTTCCTCCACTGTTTTCACAAATCTGGAACGTAGAGAAGAAAAGCCTCCAAATTCTTTTTATGATGCCAGCATAAAACATGAGGGATATTGATATGCAGAACAGAGACTTAAGCATTGCATATTTAAGTTGTACCTGGAAAATCGTGCACAAAATGTATTAAGACCTCATTAATTTATCTATCATCTATTTCAGATTTTAAGAAGATGAAAGAAAAACAATTTGGCTTTCCACTGTTGGGAAAACCCCCCAAAACACCAGTTGTTTCAAATTCTGTATATGTGAATATTATAGTCCTCTAGCAAAGCAAAGCATTTTACACAACAAAGTGTGCCACACCAATGGAGCTTGGGAGTTGCCAAAAATAGTACCCCCACCGTGCAGTGTCCTTGACACCCTTCTAAATGACGGGCTTGAGTGCATTGGTTCATCCATGGCAGCTTGGAGAGCAGTTGACTTCAGCAGAACTGGCTCCCTGCTGGATTTAGCACAAATAAACTGCTTGCCTTAGCTTAACCGTTGGATGTTGGCTTCCAGATATTGACTATTGACTACCAGCTACTGGTGATCAGAAGCTACAATGGGACAATTGTATGGGGCAATCTCCCATACAATTATTTGGTAATTGTATGTTGGGTGGGAGGTTTTCGTGCCACTCACACTGCTGTGGTGAGACAAACACCTAGTCAGAGGGGCTCTGAAGGAAACTCAGATTTCAGGCCCCTTTGTTGTTGGGTGCTAATGTGTCCTCCACTCAGGAATGGCAGAAAGGATGGGGTAACGGACACTGCACAGAATAGAGAGTACATGCCCCATTTGCGTTGCCTCTTTACTCAGGGATCTTCGGCTCAGTCCTTGCTAATGAAGGTATTCATTCATTCATTCAACAAATATTTTTTGACTGTCAACTATGATGTTACAGTAACGAATAAGGCAACTATGATATTTGTTCTCATGAATCTTTTCTAGTGAGCAGGATATAGGCAATCATTAAGAGGTTTTTGAAACCTTAGGGGTGACGTTTGCTCTTAAACTTGCTTTTTATGTGGTCTGAGAAAAATTCAATTTTTATGTAGTCAAATTTATATATTTTTTTTAATGTTTCCATCATGGTTTGGCAGCCTCTTGTCCTTTTAAAATATACAGACATATATTCCTGTTTTCTTCTAGTAATATTATGGCTTAGCTAAATCTTCCATAGAAACTGAGAAAGATTATTTTATTTATACTCCTATCAGTAGTGCATAAGAGGGTCCTCTTATTTCCATCATCATTAACAGTCGGTTTTATTAATTCTTTGAATGTGTGCCAGTTTGATAGGCAAAAAATTTTTTTCTGCTCCTTAAATTCCATTTGTTAGTAAAGTTTAAGATTTCTTATTTTATAAACTGCCATTTATGTCTTTTATAATTTTTCT
>CAUYRT010061333.1:0-15032 GCA_963574885.1 Lepilemur ruficaudatus
AGCTGTATTAATTTTGTACAAAACAAATTTCAAAGCAAGGAAAATTATTAGTGATAAAGAGATGCATTACATAGTAATAAAGGATTCCACTCTACAGCATATACTTCTTAATATATATGTACCTAAAAACTGAGCATCAAGGCACCAGGGAAAAGAAATTGATAGAACTACAAGGGAAAATGGATAAACTCACTATTATAGAAGGAAACTTCAACACCAGGTATCAGAAATGGACAGCTCCAGCATGTGGAAAATCCGTAAGGACATAGTTTAACTGAACAGCACTGTCAATCAACTAGATAAATGATTTTAAATTTATCTTTTAGCAATGGACTTATTCATTCAAAAATGTATTATGTGGAAGCCCATTACAGAGTTTTTAAATAAAAGAAATGATCCTGTTTAAAGCAGGCATGGGGTTCTAGAGCCTTGTGCCTTTCGATTCCTTCCCTTCCATTTTCCTCTCATATTTCTTAGTCCCCTTGTAGGTTTGGTGGACAAAGGGTGAAAACCTGGTTTACCAAAAGAAATCCTCCTTAGCTTCTTCCTCTTAGGTTCATATCTTAATTGAGGTCCTCATATTTTACTATGCTAGTGGTGAAAGGAGCAAGACAGTATGAACCAATGGAAAGAGAGCATCTGCTTTTATCCAGCTTTGTGTATGTTTCTCCTTTAAGTTATATTATCCAGCTGTATCTTGGACCACCCACTTTGTTTCTTCTCCTCAGGAAGGAAAGTGAGTGGAAGGACACATTGTATTCTAGAATATGGAGCTAAATCCTGACCTTTCCATTGTTTGTTTTAGTTGCTTGTGTGCTCTATTCATTGTGAATTCAGTGTGATTTTTTAAATGTTTATGTTTCCTTCAGTAACCGCTGCAGTACCTTGCAGTTCACAAAAAAATTGAGTGAATAAGTGAATGAATATTTACTACCATCACATGATAGACAGCCAATGGCAGGTCAGTAGTGGCACCTTTGCATGTTCGGAAAAAAAAGAAAGCACAATATATGTCAAATTCTCAAAGCCATTCTTAATCCTTCAAAGAACTGCTAAACTGTTGGACCCAGTTTCAAATTCTGCCGGTAAAGTTTTTAAATAGCGTAATCATAGCTGGATGTACACTGCTTAAAGTCAAAGGTGTAGGCAGCGCTGGTGGCGTGATGCTGTATTGGCTTAGAGGTAGCCACAGAGCCTGTCCCACAGTGCCTTCCAGTTAGCAGGGATTAGATCCCTAACTGTTGGTTGTGACTGCACCTTGAAGCAAGTATGGCTTCCCAGCTTGGTTTCCACTACCTGCTTCCAGTACTTTTCTCTAATCAGAGTCCTAATTTGTAGCTGGCACCCATTTTTTTTTTTTACAGATGGTTCCGTTCAATAGGGTATTAAATGAGGAGGATGTCTTACCATTCTTCCACTCCCTCTTTTTACAGTCTCCTCTCTTGCCCACAAGTTAATGTCATGGGGTCATGTGAAATGACATTGGCCTCTGGTCTATAATGCCATCCCTGCTTAATAGACCCATTTGTGTGATTTGAGTCTATTCTTACCTCACAGGCATCTAGCTTTCCTGTCAAGAATCCAGCACAGATCATTCCTGATGAGACAGCACCGCCATATACATTAACTTGATTACATACATCATTACTTATGATCTCTATTTCCACTTCTCGCAGAGTATTGGGAAAAGCACCTAAAGAAAGAAAAAATAAATAGATGAATTTCCACACTGTTGCTATGATAGTTCCTTGTGTCTTGCTATGGACGGACCAGGGATGAAAGGTAAGTCTTAAAGTTGTAGGACTCTGGGCTGAATGACAATGCTAAGAATTAAGTTACATGTCTTGGGTGCCTTCTATATGCTGGGTACTATAGTTGACTTGTTTGCTCCTACTATCTTATTTAATCTTTGCAAAACCCACCAAAGACAGATATAAATATTCTTTTTTTCAGTTGAGGGAACTGAAGCTTACCTGGTTAGGGGTCTTGCCATGATCACATAGTCAAATGGAGAATAATGTTACATATAAACCCAGGGTTTCTCAACTCCTGGGAGAATCTGTGACGGCTTACCTGACCTTACCTGGAAATCTACTTCATCACTTTACAAGGAACACAGCTATTTTGAAACTGGGAATCCTTTAGCAAGAGCAGTACAGAACAAGGCTATACTACCAGGAAGTAACTTTAATATTGATGGAATCCTATTGCTTCATAAGCATATAATAATAGCTTAACTTGATACTCATGATAAATACGAGGGTAAATAACAAATACTAAGTTAAGAAATAGATCATGTTTTATTATTGAATGACACATTTATTGGTTCATTATTATATAAAAGGTATTATTTGGTTGCATGTAGTATTGTTTTAGCCATTATATTCTCCTCATTACTCTTCAATAAATTCTATTTTAAAGACTATTAGTCCTTCATATAAAGATGAATGGTTGCTTACAACAGGTCCAAAGACAATTGACAGGGTGAAGGAGTGCGGGGCTATTTATTTGAGCCCCGAGTCAGCATAATTCTGTGCTTAAAGACCCTGGTCTTAAAGGTTGCAGTCTGAACACTATTTGCATAGTTTGCAAGCCATGTGACCTTAGGAAAGTTACTAAGCATCATTTTACTCACTTGAAAACAAGAGAAAATTATGCCTTTCTCTCACATTTACTATGAGTTAAAAATAATGAGTATAACCAGTTATGACAGTGCCTTGCCCCATATTCAATTTTTAATAAATGGAAGCTATTAGAATGAATTATGGAGATTAGGTCTATATAGTTTAAATCTTCAAGGTCTTAAAGCTGCACTTCAATGTTAATGATGGATACTGAGAAAGAGCTTCTGTAAGAGGAGGTCTAGGTTTCTAGGGACTTTGACATTCACAGTAAAGAAATCTAATTCTCTGTGTTAAAGTGGGTAAATTTACTGACTGAAGACTGACTATCTTGCTGAAAAACTAAGTCCAAATTCTCTAGAGTCATTAAAGATTTTCTAGGGTTCAGTGAATTTCTTCACTTCAGTCATCATCTTTAAGTATGGAAGGGTCATTGTATGACTACTTTCTCTTCTCTCCATCTCTGATTCTGCTTGAAATGCTCCCAGTGAGGAAATCTACTCACCAACTGCTCTTGAAACAAATTTTTACACAGTGTAAACTATTTGTTTGTGTAAATGCCTCAGCAACATTCAATACTATCTATTTTGCTGCCTATGACAGCATTTAAATTTTTTAGGTATTCTCAGGCTTTAATCAACTATATTCCAACTACTTGTAATTTCTAAACCATGTAGCTAATTGATTTAGCTTAGTTTTAAATTTTTAAACCATTTAGCTTAGTTTTAAATTTTGCAAATTTTCATAATTCTTTAATCCCAACTTTTAAAAAATCAATTCAAGTGCTTAACAAGATAATGAACTATTTTACACTATGAACTAGTCAAGGAAGAAAGTATGCAGAGAGTAGAAAGTTTCCATTTTTCAAGCTGTTACCAGAAAGCTTAAAACAAGAATTTTAATTAGATATGATTGGATAAATCTTGGGAGGTAGGAGAAGAAAACCTGAGTAGTCCTTGTCTCTGCTCCAAAATGCAGAAAACAATCATCATCAAATATCTATTAATTAACCTTAGTCTGTTATTAACTATTCTGTTGTTCAGAATAACGTTATTCTGAAAAGTGTTTAACCTGCTAGGGGAGATAGCTCATTGCACAGTGTTCTGCTCACTACTGGGCTTTGAAGGATTCATGCTGAAGTCCCAAATCACTCTCAAGCCACTGCTCTGGGAGGAGGAGATGTTAAATTTAGTTAGGTTTTAGAGAAAGTGTAATGGTGCTTGCTCAAGCAGTAGATGCTTTCCTTTTCCACTTTGCTGAGGAAGTGGCTTTAAACCCCAAATCACTTAATTTCCCTTCATAGTCATCACCACTTCCTGTAGAACAGTGCAAATCCCCCCGAGATGAGGAAAAGAACTCTCGGGTTGTAACGACAGTGTATCAACCTGGCCTCAATGTCAGGTCATGCGGTGCATATCAGAGGGCAGCGGACTTCTATAAAATCAACCGATAATACTCATAGTCAGTCAAAGCCATACTTCAAGCAAGTACCTAAATAAGACTATGACATCATAATAAGAGCCTGGAACAAAATCAGAAATTTGAGGCAGACTAAACTATATGTAAAAAGTTCAACCTAGAGACATATGAATTGGAGACTTATCTCAGGATTTCAAGGTCTATGTTTGCAGTTTATTGTGTATGATTAAGTGGAGTAAAATGCCATACCTGTTAACTTTATAAAACCTCAGCTTCACAGATACGTAGATCAAAGGGACCCCATTTAGTAAGTGCTAGGTAAAGAACAGCTATTCATACGGCTCGCTTAAGGCTATTTCTGTTCGGTTGCATGATAAATTGCAGAAGCTTATCATTATGCAAAATGATAGGGCTTGCAAATCATGCAATTTATGAATCACGCAGCCATAGCAGAATCTCTACATGTGAAAGGCAGCATCCAAAAGAAAAAAATGATATAAAAAATGTGCTTTAATAAATTTTGAAAATAACCTTCTAACCGGTTTCCAAAACAATCCATAAAAAAGGCGACAAACATAGGTACTGTATAATAGTCATGGTCACAGCCAAAGTTTCAGAAATTCATCACATCTGTTTTTCATCTGTTTTTGCCATATTTATCATGAGATATCTGATTTTACTTTATTTTTTATATTTTAATTTTGTATTTTATTTCACATCTCCATTGAAATGAAGGATAGGCTTGTATTTTTTGCTTGGTGTTTTACTGAGATACTCACCATTTGCTTTTAATGCTCCCCATCCAGTGACAAACACTTTGCTCTTAGGCAAGACTTCAAAAGTGGCATCCGGGAGACAGACTCTGTGCACCTCATTGGAAAATACGATGGGGGTGGAGAGCTTCACCACAGCGATGTCGTCGTCATGCTTATGGGCAGCATAGTTTTTGTGAACGATAATTGACTGTACCTTTCTTCTCATCAGTGAAGGGTTTAAGGTTCTTCCAAAACTAGCCATCCATAGTCTGGGGTTTTTGTAACTGATCACAGATTAAAAGGAGTACATTTGGTTCATTTCTGATCTGAAGTTGCCCAGGACTCTGGATGGGCATGGGATATAAGTATGGGAGAAGGGCAAATTTTTTAAGGTGACAGTTGATTGCGACCTTCCCATCTTCTTATCTGAGTCTTCTCCCCTAAGAATACTTTGCTTTCATCTAGCTGATAACAATTCCCCCATTCCAAGGTAGCTTAAATTACTCTCCTTGAGGGGGGATTTGTGTTTTTTAAAGGAAACAATGTATTATTGCCATTTTTGATTATAAAAATGCAAATTAATTGAAGAAAATATAAATAAATAAAATGTATCTATATGTCCAAACATATATGCACATAAACACACATATATACTCATATCCATGCACACTAATACACATGTATGTACAACTATGGAGAGAAAGAGACAGAGAGAAAGAGATAGAAGTGTAAAATTGGAGCCATATTTTATATATTGTGTTTTCATGCTTCCTTTTTATTTGGCATTTTATCCAGAATATTTTTACCACTTAATATGATTCCACTAGGGTTACTGCACATCTTTATGATTTCCAAGTGTCCCATATGTTACATTTTCAAAAAACATACAAAAACCAGAAGCACAGCACCAAAGATCTTCATGACACCAAATATATTTAGGATAATCAGATATATTTATAGGTTAGGATGCTGTTTTCAGAATTCTTAAAAGTCTGCAACATATCTCAGGAAAACTGGTGGGCGTGTTTAATTTTGGCAGTGTTGGCTTGTGAGATTTCTGGATAGCACATTTTCAGTTGGAGCAGAAGATACTCTAATTTTTTCTGCTATTCTTCAGTAATTCTCATTTTTTTCTAAAGCCTGCTAGACTATCATGAGTAGCATTGGGAGGCCTAAGGTGTTCATGAAGGATATGTAAAAGAGAGAAGAATGATAGGAGGTAAACAGGAGAAAAAGAGGTGAAGTTGGTGATCATATGGGTACAGAACGCAGACTCACATGTCGAAACAGTGAGCGGCAGTCAAGAGCCACTCCTCGCTGATCACGGATGCTCCGCAGATGTGGACACCTTCCACCTGCAGGCTGGCTTGCCATGGCCAGTCACCTTTCTTTGTAGTGTCACCATCAGCAATTCTTTCCATGGATGGCAACTCCTTTCCTAAACCACAGCCTGTCAGAAAGGAATAAGATAATTATTTCCAGAGAGTTATAAGCATATGTAGGTATGTTTGGCACATAAAGATAGAAACATTTGTAAGTGTGATTTACATCAAAAAAATTCATTAAAATTAACAGTGTATATAATGGAATAATTATTATTCACATTGATAAATGTGATTATTCACATTTTAAATAAGTATTTACATTTTAAAAAATTATTTAACAACCTCCCGGACATATATTTGAAGCAATTTCACTTTAAAATTTGGTTTCTCATACTTTTCTAGGTCATGTTCTTATGGATAGCAGTTTATCTTAGTGATATTTGACATTTTTGAGCACTCAATGTACACTATTTATTGCAGAAAAATAGCATTTGTATTCTTCAAAAATACTTGTCTAATATTACACTACTATGGCCTGAGTGTCAAAGTTTCTATATAAAAGTTTGTGTGTGTCATTTAACTCTAAAAAAAATTTCTATTTAACAAAGTAATCAAATAAAAAAACAAATGGAAAGAAATGAAAGGAAATTGTCAAAGAAGTCATCAGTGAAACTTTCTTTGAGGAAGAGCAAGAATTTTCAAAGAGTCCGTATAGACATTTCCAATTATTGGTAGTAATTTTCTCCCTTGAGGAGAATTAAATCACATGTCCATTTAGAGCTATAATATACTTTTGGGAAATAGTAAACATGGAAATAGAGAAAAGTTAAAAGTATTTTGAGTTTTATTCTTTTATTTGTAAACATCTCAGTGATATTCTTGAACTTACAGCTGTTCAGAATGTGTTCTGCTTGTTCTGCATTCATAGCTGGAAAAAAAAAACCAAGATGATTGATGGTTCAGTGATGAAACTAGGGTAATTTAAAATACTAAGTCCTAGCTGTCCCCTTGCCAGGAATGCTTTTCCCTTGGCCTTTTATGGTTGGTTCCCCGTTGTTATTCAAATCTCAGCTCAAAAACTCTCTCCTCAGAGAGAACTTCCATGACAACTAAATCTAAAGTAGCCTCCACTCTCTGTTTTCTGCACGGAGTTTCACATTGTTTATTACCTTGTTTATCTACTTACTGGGTCGTCACCTTTCTTATCCCAATTAGAATGTTAGTTTTGTGAGGACCCAGACTTTAGTTCCTGACACAACTATGTTCTCAATAAATACTTGCTGAGTGAATAAATGCACAGTAATGATAGCTAATTTTTACTGAGTCTTGCGTATCAGGTACTGTGACAAACACAAATTTGCTTATTATATTCCCACCATGACATTATAGACTCACATGTCTATTAAAGACATGATTTAATAGTTCTTGAGGCAAAAAGCTTGTGCGGCAACCGTTTCACTGTAAGGTCAATTATACATTAGTCCCACCCTCTGTAGGTCACGGACACTGGGAGAGAGGTGGAGTTATGATTAGTTCACAGCTAATTTTAGCTTAATTCTAAACTCATCTCCACATATGCAGAAACTGTGGGTCGACTTCTACGATGGTGCTACATTCCATATGTGAACATATGCAATGGATGTGTTCCTCTTGCGGGATAAAAGAGGTTGAATAGCTCCAGTTCTAGAACAAGATTGTGTAGACTTAACTTTTCTCTGCTCTTCTCCTATAAATACAACTACGTACCCTGAAAATTATTCATCAGATAACTTTTCAAGTTCTGAAAGAAAAGACCTATCAACGCTAAATCCTATGCCCAGTGAAAGTGTCTTTGAGAAATGAAGAGGAAATAAACATATACTCAGATGAAGAGAAACTAAAAGAATTTTTGTTTCTAATATACCTACTCTTAAATAATGACTAAAGGAAGCTCTCCAAACAAAAAGCAAATGGTAACAGGAGAAGACTAAACCTTCAGAAAGGAAAGAAAGACACAAAGTAGGTTAAAAATAAAAATAAGCATAATTGGTTATCTTTTACTTCATCAGTTTCCTTAAATGTATTTTATGGTTGAAGCAGGAAGGTATAACCCCAACTGATATGCTGAATGTATGTTGAGGACATACTTAAGAAAAGTATCCTTTAAAAGTGGGGAAGGTAAAGATACCTAAATTGAAGTAAAGTTTCACCATTTCACTTGACCTGGTAAAATGTAGACACCAACAACCAGGCTATGATTATTTACATCTGTATATGATAATACTTAGGGTGGCCTCTAAGACTACTGTACAACGTGATAAACTCAACAATAATATAAATAAAGCAAAATGGAATTATAAAAAATAATGTTCAAGTTATCCACAGGAGGACAAGAAAAAAGGAATGGAGAAATAAAACATAGAAGAAACAGAAAACAAATAATAAAATCAAAGACATCCCTAATAGGTACAATGCACACTATCTCTGTGATGGGCACACTTAAAACTTTGACTCAGGCTGGGCACGGTGGCTCACGCCTGTAATCCTAGCACTCTGGGAGGCCAAGGCGGGCGGATCGCTCAAGGTCAGGAGTTCAAAACCAGCCTGAGCAAGAGTGAGACCCGTCTCTACTATAAATAGAAAGAAATTAACTGGCCAACTAAAAATATATAGAAAAAATTAGCCGGGCATAGTGGCGCATGCCTGTAGTCCCAGCCACTCAGGAGGCTGAGGCAGAAGGATTGCTTGAGCCCAGGAGTCTGAGGTTGCTGTGAGCTAGGCGGACGCCATGGCACTCTAGCTGGGGCAACAGAGTGAGACTATGTCTCAAAAAAACAAAAACAAAATAAACTTTGACTCAAATGATACAAAAGCAATTTATGTAACCAAAACATTTATACCCCCATAATATTCTGAAATTTTTTTAAAAAGACATAAGCCTTAACATAACAATAACTACTTTAATACGTAAATAGTCTAAACACACCAATTAAAAGACAGCAATTTGGCCGAGGGTGGTGGCTCACGCCTGTAATCCTAGCACTCTGGGAGGTAGAGGCGGGAGGATTGTTTGAGCTCAGGAGTTAGAGACCAGCCTGAGCAAGAGCAAGACCCCATCTCTAAAAAAATAGAAAGAAATTTGCTGGACAACTAAAAATATATAGAAAAAATTAGCCGGGCATGGTGGCACATGCCTGTAGTCCCAGCTAGTCAGGAGGCTGAGGCAGAAGGATCGCTTGAGCCCAGGAGTTTGAGGTTGCTGTGAGCTAGGCTGATGCCACGGTACTCTCGCCCGGGCAAGAAAAGTGAGACTCTGTCTAAAAAAAAAAAAAAAAAAAAAAAAAAGACAGCAATTGACAGAATGGATTTCAAAAACATGACTCAACTATATACTATATATAAGAAACTCATTTCAAATATATCTAAATAGATAAAGTGTGCTAGTCCATTTTGTAATACCTGAGGCTGGATAATTTATAAAGAAAAGAGGCTTATTTAGCTCTTGGTTCTGCGAACTGTACAAGAAGCAATGTACCAGCATCTGCTTCTGGTGAGGGCTTCAAGGAGTTTCCAATCAAGGTGAAGGGCAAGCAAGTGTGTCACATGGCGTGAGAAGGAGCAAGAGAGGGAGGAGGTGGTGCCTCCTTTAAACCACCAGCCCTAGTGTGAACTAACAAAGCAAGAACTCACCCGTTGTCAAGGGAAGGACACAAAACCTTTCCTGAGGGATCGGCCCCCATGATCCAAACACCTCCCACCGGGCCCCACCTCCAACACTAGAGATTGAATTTCAACATGAGATTTGGAGGAAATAAGTATCCAAACTATATCATAACTTGAAAGTAAAAGGATAGATAAAGAAAAATCATAGAAACAATTCCAAAGGAGCAAAAGTGGGTATGCTGATATCAGATCATGTAAACTTCAGGGCAAAGAAAATTACTTGGGACAAAGAGGCACCCATATTATGTGATGATAAAAGGATCAATCAGCTAAAAATATGTAGCAATTTTAACTGTTTATACACCAAACAAGAGAGTTTCAAAATACATGAAGCAAAAACTGAGAGAACTGAAAGGAGATCAAGAAAAATCCACAACCATAGTTGGGTCCTTCAACATCCCCCAATCCCAACGATTGATAAAATTACTAGCCAAAGTAAGCAAGGATGCCGAACTAAACAACTTCACCAACCAACGGGATCTAACTGGCATCTACAAAACACACTACCCAACAATAGCAAACTATACATCCTTTTCAAGCACCCATGGAACATTCATCAAGATAGACATATTCTGGGTCAGAATCCTCAACTCATTTAAAAGAATTGAAACCATACAGAGTAAGTGCTCTGTTCATAATAGAGTCAAACTGGGAGTCGATAACAGAACAATAATGGGAAAATCTCCAAATACTTGGAAATTAAACAACACACTACTAAATAACCCTCGTGTAGAGGCTGGGCCTAGAAGAAAGGATGGATGAAAAGAACGTGAGCAAGATGAATGAAGGGTCAGGTGAAAACACCTGCCCTAAGCAGCTTGTTTGCTGAGTGCAAAGGTCAGCTGAAATCAGCTGACCTGCATGCAAGTTGTTAAAGAAATTGGCAAAGTGGCCCTGACCCGTTGCACGTGGCTTTGGAAATAAATACAGGGAGAACTTAGCCGAAGAGGTCGTTTACTCCTTTAGACTTTGGTCTCTCCCTTTCTCTCTAAACACTATGTGTTTCTAGTAATTATTCATCCCTTCACCACTGAGCCCAGGAGCGGAAAAAGTAGCCCCAACAAGAGGTGACCTGGGCATGATTCAGAAATCCGCACGTCTAGTGAGCGTTTTCGCTCTCCGTACTACAAGAAGAACCATCCCGGTAAGGGACAGTCCCGCCCCCGCTGCTTTGGTAAGGGACCGACGCCTGTAGTTTCAGAAAGGGATTTCTAATATGGGCCAGCACCTAACAAAAGATCAGCGAATTTATCTGCGCACTTTGCAATAGGTCTTAAAAGCTGCCCAGTGCCAAAAGCTTTACAGCAACTCTTATGCGCAGTTAGACAGCATTGCCCCTGGTTCCCGGATGAGGGCACGTTAGATTTAGAGCTCTGGGAGCACGTAGGGAAGGTTTTTAAGAAGAGTCTTAGGCAGGGATTCTGGTGTCCCTTGGTGTGTTGACTCCACGGAGTCTGGTGCAAACAGCACCGACTCCCTTGCGGATTCCTGCAGATTCTAATCCATTGGAATCTGCTCCTCTTCCTCCGCTGTCTGCTCCACCAGAGGAGCCGGAGTCCCCTGCCATAAAATTCCCAAATCCTGAGCCTTTCCCTCTACTACCACCTTCTGTGGTTCCACAGGAGAAGCAGCTACCTCCTCCTACTCCCCGCTCAAACGGGAACCCTCTTCCTCCCCTGGTAAACCATTTGCTTTTCAACATTGCCTACCAGAGGCCAATGTCTATGGGGATGAGATTTGCTAGAACAGTGGAATCTTCTAACTACCCAGCCTTTTCATTAGGGGCCACAGCTCAGGTAAATCCAGTACAACCCACATCTTTACAATGGACTGCTAATTCGCCCATCTGGATAGAGAGTGGCCCATTAAGCAGGATCAATTAAAACATTTAAAATCCCTTGTCCAGGACCAACTTAAAGTGGGACATATAGAAGAATTAATTCATAGGAGGCTAACAACAGTTTGCATTGTTAACGAACTTTGTTCTCACACACCTACTGACCAGTTCTTTATGTTTGGGTTGCAACTGAGATGGTGTCTTTATTGCCTCAGACCGATACTGTCAGGGTCTGGTGTTTGTCTCCTGCCCTCTCCACGTTCTGGGCCAGTCCTGTCCTGGGTGTGGTGGTGTAACCTACGATACCATGCCTCCTTCCGCAAATCCTGTTTGTGATGCACATACGGTGGTTCCTGTGTCCACACCACTCTCACATTCTAGATTCAGACTGTAGGGAGCATTGCAAGAGAAGGAATCGGGCACTGTAGATTCCTATTGTATATCAGTAGCAGACTGTAGGTTTTTATCACGTGCTTGCTGAATTGAGTCAAACTCTTCCACTAAGATCTTTTTAAAAAAAGGAAGAAAGACTGTGATAGTTGGATTGTCATTCAATTCTTGCTTATTATTTCCACACTAGCCAAAGGAAGATAATCTTTGGTGTCAATTGTGTGAAGATTTGTTCATTACCAAGTAAATGAGAGGCTTAAAATGAAACGTGGTTTCATTGTATGGTAAAATAAAGAAGCTTTCTCTGCAGATGAGAAGACTGTTAGAATGATTAACGGTAATAGGGAAGAAAACAGTATTTCTTGCCTCTAAGATAAGGTAATGAAGTGTCTATCTTCAAGAAGCTTTCATTTGAGTTCAACTCCTGATGCAAAATGTTGTCAGCTTGCCTTTTTATTGTGTCCGCATTGTTAGAAGTAAACTGAAATTTAAACAATACATCTGTTTCCAAACCATCATTACTTGGCCTGGAAAACAAAAGCATCAGAATGAGTGAGGCCATCACCACAGTAATTATTATGTTATTACTTAAATATTATATCTTCAAGAAAATACAACATAAATACATTATGCATTTCATTGTCATGGATTTTTTCCCCTTATACAGGCGTTAATATATAAATTATTCCCTCCTTGTAAAACTTGATCATATTCAGGGAGGGGAGAGTATCTGATAGTTCTAGAACTTTTTTTTCTAAAAAAAATAAAAGCACTTGTTAAATCTACCAATTCTCTCTCTATATATATTCTTATATTTCAAAAATTCATAATATCTGTTTGTTATTTTTACAGTAAGTAAAATTGAGAGCAGTAAGTAATGATTTTAAGTATCTTCATCTGAAATGAAAAAGTCTTTAAAAGGACAATCAGTAGAATATATTTTATCACTACTCAAGGAACTCACTATAGGTACCCTGTATAGAAAGAATAACAATTAAACGTAAAGCATTAAGCTATTTTTGCTCTTGGTGCATCTAAGATCTTCCACAGAGCAAATAATTTAAGAAGAAATAATGCAAAGTTGTTTTTGTTTAGCATACAAGTTAATTAGTTGTGATTACCTAAAGTTGATGACATGAGACTTGATGTATTGATGGTTTAAACTGGATCTTTGAAATATCTTATCTATCTGAGAAAAGAAAAAAAAAATCCAACAGAATAGATCTTTGTTAAATATGAATTTCAAACATTTCCATACATCACAAAAATGCTTATATAAAGCCTGCTGTGATGCAGATATCATTTATATTGATGTTTGTTTACAGCTATTCGCCAAAAGCTCATTTGGGCATAATCCTGTAGTCATAAACATCATCCCTAAAATTGTATGTTGATATTTGAACAACTTATCACATGGTCAAAGATGACAGATATAAAGAGTTGAATTAAGCTAGGTATTTCGATAGCCATTATAAAAGACACATGGATTTGGAAGTGCAGAGATGGGAAAGCTTGATATGTATGCAGGCATCAACCAGTCATGGTTCAATATCATTCAAGCTCAGTTATCGTCCTCATGGATATAGTTGAAAGATCATGTTTTTAGGTTTTAATGAAACTGTTTTGGGCCATGTCTTCACCTTGTGGTAAATGGGGGAGGGGAGGAGAATGTATATTTGTTGGGCACTTCTCTAAAATAAAAAAATGCATGAAAGGATTACTTAGGGTAAGATAAGACTGTCAATGCCACTAGTGTGTCATGTTAGACTTCTCACATGGGATAATTTCTCTGTGGTGTAAATTCCTAGATCAAATTATTTCTTAATAAAGCCACAGCTTGTTACAGAATCTGTGGTTTTATAATCGTGTTTATATTACCACTGGATTACCAAGCTGGCTTGTCAGAAAAAAAAAACCAATGAGATGCTAAACCTTAAGTGAACCTGAGTCGGCATAGTTAGTTCCACAAATCAAAAGAGAAGAGCAGCCAAACTGTGAAGCTGAGTGTATGTCAAACAAGTGCTTTTCACTCATCTGACTTAATTTCTAAGATTTTCTTTGGTGAAGTGCCATGCAATATCATTGGGTAGGTGATGAGCACAGGTTTATTAAGATATCAGTAGTTATTCAAAACAAATGACTCTGTGTTTTCCTATGACTATGAAGGGATATTTGTTTTTGAAGAAAATAGTTTTGTATATACACATACATCTATATGACAAAAGCAGTACATATATATTTACTGTGAAAAAATTTTAAAAGCAAATGCAGAAAAGTGTAATGTAAAGCATTAAAATCATTTTTAAATCACTGTCTAGAGAACCTGTTATGTACATTTTGGTATATGTGCTTCCAGATTTCACGTTTACACTTTTTATAGACATATAAAATATATTCTCTCTATATACACATATATAGATGTATATATAATATCTGTATGTTTTCTGCTTGCCTCTTTCCATTCTGTTTCCAATTTCATCATTTTTTTCCCTTGAATTCACAGGGAAAAGTCACAGCTTCATGAGCCATATATTATCCATGGCAACTGAGCACATAAACAGTCTTGATTATCAAACTCCCCAAGAAACTATAAAATTCATTTTAGGTACTGGTTTTAATCTTCTCTTCTAGGAAAATGTTTGCTATAACTGTAACCCGCATTCTAAATCACGGGTCTGCAACTGCAGCCTGTAGGCCACACCTGGCTTGCCACTTGTTTCTGTATTGCCCATGATCTAAGAGTGGTTTTCATGTTTTTATAAATAATTCTAAAAAATCAAAAGAAGAATACTTTCTGACAACCAAAAGTTTTATGAAATTCATCTTTCGGTGTTCATAGTACATTTTTTTTTTTTTTTTTTTTGAGACAGAGTCTCACTCTGTTGCCCGGGCTGTAGAGTGCCGTGGCATTAGCCTAGCTCACAGCAACCTCAAACTCCTGGGCTCAAGCAATCCTTCTGCCTCAGCCTCCCAAGTAGCTGGG
>CAUYRT010061336.1:0-12302 GCA_963574885.1 Lepilemur ruficaudatus
TTTATAAAGGCCATTCTCACTGGAGCTAAATGATATCTCATTGTGGTTTTGATTTGTGCATCTGTGATAATTAGAGATGTTGAGCATTTTTTCATATGTTTCTTGGTCATTAGTCTATCTTCTTTTGAAAAGTTTCTGTTCATGTCCTTTGCTCACTTTTTGATAGGGTTGTTTGATTTTTTTCTTGCTGATTTTCCCGAGTTCTATATAGATTCTAGTTATCAGCCCTTTATTGGATGTGTAACATGCAAATATTTTCTCCCATTCTATAGGTTGTGTGTGTGCTCTCATGATTGCTTCCTTGGCTGTGCAGAAGCTTGTTAATTTGATCAGGTCCCATTTATTTACCTTTCTAGTTACTGTGATTTTCTTTGGGGTCTTCTTCATAAATTCTTTGCATAGACCAATTTCCATAAGAGTTTTTCCAACATTTTCCTCTAGAATTCTTATAGTTTCATGTTTTAGGTTTAAGTCTGTTACCCATCATGAGTTAATTTGTGTGAGAAGTGAAAGGTGTTGCTCCTATTTGAGTCTTCTACATATAGCTATCCAATATTCCCAGCACAATTTATTGAATAAGGATTCTTTTCCCCACTGTATGTTTTTGTGTGCTTTGTCAAAGATTAGATGGACATATGAAAATGGTTTTATATCTGGGTTTTCAGTTCTGTTCCATTGATCTATGTTTTTGTTCTTGTCCAGTACCCATCTGGTAAATTGATGCCTCCTACTTTTTTCTTTTGCTTATGATTGCCTTTGCTATACTGCATTCTTCTCTGGTTCCATACAAAGCATAGAATTATTTTTTCTAGATCTGTGAAATATGATGTTAGTGTTTTAATAGGGATTGCATTGAATCTGTAGATCATTTTGGGTAGTATAGACATTTTAACAACGTTGATTCTGCTGACCCTTTAGCATGGTATGGTTTTCCACCTGCTTACATCGTACGCTATTTGCTTCTTTAGTGTTTCATAGTTCTCCCTGTATGGGCCTTTACCTCCTTTGTTAAATGTATTCCTAGGTATTTCACTTTCTTTGCTGCTCTTGTGACGGGTATTGAGTCTTTGATTTGTTTCTCAGTTTGACTGTTGTTGGCATATAAATATACTATTGATTTCTGTAGGTTGATTTTGTAACCTCAGACTTTGCTAAATTTGTTTATCAATTCCAGTAGTCTTGTTGCAGAATCCATTTTAGCAAGGTCTGGGAAATTTTCCTCTACTATATCCTCAAATAGCTTATCCAACTCTTGTGTATTTTCTTTTTTCACTGCCAGGGATCCCTATGATTCTCACATTAGGCCTCCTTGTATAGTCCCACATTTCCTGTAGGCTTTTGTCTTTTCTCTTATTTCTCTGCTCTATCTCTGCAACTGACTTATTTAATTGAAAAGTGTTATCTTCAATCTCTGATATTCTTTTTTCTGTTTGATCTACCCTATTCTTGAGGCTTTACACTGTGTTTTATAATTCCTTGAATAAATTATTCATTTCCAGAAGTTCTGTTTGATTTTTCTTTAATATTTTAATTTCTTTAGTAAATTTTTCTTCCAAGTCCTGGATTTTTCTTGTGGTTTCTTTGTGTTGGGTATCCATTTTCTCTTGCGTATCATGGAGTATTCTTACAATCCATGTTTGAAATTCTTCTAGTGTCATTTAGTGTTCTGAATTTGATTGCTATACATTGCTAGAGAGGTGGTGTTCCCCTTTGGGGATGTGTTTCCATTTGATTCTTCATACTTTCAGAGTTCTTTTGCTGATTCCTTCCCATCTGGATCAGCTGCTGCTTCTTAACTTTAGATTTTTGTTTGGATAATGACACTCCCTTTTTAGTCTCTGAGCCAGTAGGTGGTGTTTGTGGGTGAGATTCAACCACACCCTGTATGATGAGTCAGTAAATACAGTAAAAGGATGTGCAAATTGACCTCCCTGTCAGTAGGTGGCACTTGCTGGAAGGAGCAAGCTTCATTGTTGTTTTTCGGTCCTATAACCAGCTCTTGTTCCTCTGGAGAGGCACTCTAGTGCCGCTTATGGTGGTGGGGCCCTGGGACTTCCAGGTGTGTCCTTATTCTCCACCTCAGTGGGAATATGTTGGGGAGCGAGGCTGGGTGGAGCTGGGTTGGGTGAGCCTGCCCTCAAGCACCAAAAGTGCTGTTACTAGGGGTCAAAAATCTATTCTCTGCTTCTAGGCAAAGCTTCCAAGGAAGGGCAGAAGTGGCCCCACTCAGCCAAAAAGTCTGTGTGTTGGGGCTGTCTGAGACCTGCAGTCTGGAGCAGGCCTTGCTCCTTTCCACCCTCTTGTATTCTGTGTTTTTTTCCCGGCCCCTGCCGGCAGGCAGAAGCTCAAGCCAGCGGATCTATCATAGCTGTGATGTGGGCCAGGAGGTTCCCTGCCCAGGATTACAACCTCAAGCATGCTGATCTCCCCCTAAAAGGATACACACCTCAGTAGGCTTGTTCATAAATAGTCCTTCTGTGTCCCTGGGCAATGCAATAGAGACCTGTGTGTATAGGATCTGGTCTGTAGACCTGTCCCCCAGGCCCTGGAGATCAACCCCTGACCCTGCCAGGGAGAGGAGTGCTGGTCTAAAATCACCCACGTGGTGCCCAAGCTGGATCAATATCTTTCTGCCTCAGGATTTGCCCCACTCTCCTGGAGTCACCAGGCAAGTAGCACCTGGGAGGCTGGTGGGTAGGGAGCTCACAGTCTGAGTACTCCTCTGTCCATTGTAGGTCCCCAAAAGGAAAGATCCAGTGCCCCGCAGATGCCTCTGGGTGGTGGCTAAATTGTCTGTCTCAGCAGTCATGGGTAGGGAAGCAGAAGGAGAAGGGGAAAATGTAGCAATACGGTGCTTGCTGATCTCTTGGGTGTATGAGCATGGAGGTGCCCTGAGGGTGCTGGGTGCCTGGAGTCTTGACTGCAACTGGATAACCACTCACTGGCAGCAGCTGTCTCTGGGCTGGTGTTAGCACATCTCTCCGCCTGCTCAAGAGCCCACCAGCAGTCGGGATGCAAGGGAGGGGAAGTTTACCCACTCCACTTACTCTTGTCACTGGTCTCCTAGCTTCTCAGGAGCCTTTCTCCTTCCAGTTATCCTTCACAACTTCTTGTGAAGCCACCTGTAGTTTCAGTCACCCTTCCTTCTGACCTTCATCCTTTCTATGTTTGTCTGCCTGTTTATTTTTTTCACTTTCTTCGAAAATGCATTTTTCTTGCATGGACACTCTGGATGGCAGTTTTTCTCATCTGCCATATTGTTTTGTATCTCCTCTTTTATACTTTAGACTGCAAGCCTCCCGAGGCCAATGTTCATTTCTTATTCATCTCTGTATTCCTAGTCTCTGCCACACAGAAATATGCAGTCTTTAGCAGATGAGTAAACATTGAACATATGAAGTAGGAAATATAGTATTTTCCAAAAATCTACCATTTTAAATTTCTCAGAATTGCAATTAATTTTAAGAGAAAACTGTAATGCATTGTGAAACACTAAATTCAGGGATATGAAATCTTTAACAATTTTTTAATAGCTAATTTTTTGAAAGCATGTGATAGGGAACAAGTGCAATTCTCACCAGCCTCTTCTTTCCTTCCCTATCTCAACTGAAGAAAGTCTCCAAAACTCAGAAGACAACTTTTGAGTGTAGCAGAGCCTGTGTTTTACCTTTTGCTTTGACTAAAAAGAAAATTAGACTATTCAGCAGACGGTAAGTGGTAGACAAAATACAGATTACTTACCAATTGCCCTACACCCCAACTACAATTCTGTAAATAAAATGAGCTCTCCCTTAGCTGCAAAACTCAGGAAGTAGAGAGATGCATCACAATGATGAAGGCTCACATCTCCATGTGTCCACAGTAACGTTTGTGTATGGGAGAAGCATAGAAAATAGCTTTGGAGAAGAAATTAAATGGCCTCTTAATTGGGTGAATTAAGAGGTTAGAACACTGGATAAGGGCTGGGGCTTGGTTAGATCAGGAGATAATAAAAAATGATGTTAAGACAAATATCAGTTGGACTAGAAGAGATGAAGTAAGAGTGTGAAAGGGAAAATTGTGGGTTTGTTTGTGCTGTTGAGTATGTACCCCTCATCTATGAAAGCATGTGATGTACATAGATGATTATTTATAAGTACCATTAATCATATTTACTCCCAGAATGCAACTTTTTATTTACTATCAAACTGCATTTGTATATTTTTGGCTATGTTAAGTACATAAGTTTTATTCTGCCAAGAGAAATTATAACATAAGTGATATAAGGTTATAGATTGAGAGTATTCCAAAAACTAAGACTCATTTCTTTTCTACACATCTCAAATGCTCTCTCTGTATATGTACAAGGAATCCTAAATGCATCTGTTTTTGTTCTGCTACCAACTGGCACTAGCACTCAGGAGAATCACATAACTTCCTTAGACCTCATATGTAAAACGAGGCACTTCATTATTTCACTTATAAACTTCTATGTGCACACACCTAATAAATTTATCGTGCTCATAGAACATGATGTGCTCATGATAGAGATGTGAAATCAGCTTCATACATCCTGACGTGTTTATAGTATCAACCTTTAAGTATGTGTATGTAGATTTATTTTTTCCTGTAGCAATAGTATAGTACCCACACCTTTAAAATAAAGGGGTTCTATGCATTGCTTATATTCTTAAACTCAACTACTTAAGGTAAAATTAATGAACTGATAACTATATTCAGGGTAAAATTAAAATAAATATGAAAATGTTAGGAGTTGTTCACATGTCTGTTTTCTGGTCACACATATCAATTTTCAGACAGGCCTGCTAAGAAGCTTAAATCTTCTTTTCTTTGCACATTTTTTGGAACCATTGCTTGTGAACACCATACCTTTAACTACTGTATTCGTTGAATTGATTAATGGCTTAATGAGCAGTATAAACTACTTTTACACTAGCAAGAACTAGTCTTGTATTCTTTCTCTTTCAAACTCTCCAAAACTGTATTTTCAAAATGCGATGTCTGAAAAGAAACTTTTAAGGGTTTTTATTGTTTTGTTAATTGATCAGATGCAAAGTATGCATTCAATTTGCCATTGACTCTTATAAGAGTATGTTTACATGTTAGTTATCTCCTGTTGATCCTTGATATACTTTCTGCAATAGGAATGGGTCAATGCATATTTGTATTGGTAGAGTCTCTCTTTAAGTGGTTCAGTTACCCTGGTATGTATTGGATTCTAAGATGCCAAATAGTTAATGATAACATTAATTTATTGATGGAATTTTTGGAGAACAGAGACACTGGTTTAGCAAAGCAAGTGTGTACACTGATTTTAAGAAGCACTAAAATTTATAATATAGAGAAATATAGGAGAAAAAATTGTGATTTTGAAAAAAATAATATGATATATAGTCATATTTATTTATACACATATGTGTATACAATATTTCCTTCTATATATAAATGCATACATGTATATTTATATATACGGTATTTACAGTCTCAAACACAACTTTTTGTGGTTTTAGAAATCAATGCCTAAAATAACTGACAACCTCAGAAGATAGTACAACAGAGTGAGCTTAGAGAAAGAAAAACTTGGGTTCCAGGTTTTTTATTATTAGTAATATTTTTTTTATTTCAGAGTATTGCGGGAGTCAAATACTTTGGTCATATAAATTGCTTTTGCACCAACCGACAACCATGCCCATCCCACAGACAGCATGCACAGCATCTGCTGGGTGTGGATTTACACATCCCCTTCTCCTCCGTCCCACCTGCCCAATCCCCGATGGGTGTTACTTCCATATGTGCACATTAGTGTTGATCAATTAGTACCACTTTAATGGTAAGTACATGTGGTGTGTTTTTTTACATTCTTGTGATACTTCAGTTAGAAAAATGGCCTCCAGCTCCACCAAGGATAATACAATATGTAGTTCATCATTTTCTTATGGCTGAGTAGTACTCCGTGGTATACATATACCACATTTTGTTAATCCACTCATGTATTGATGGGCACTTGGGTTGTTTCCACATCTTTGCAATTGTGAATTGTACTTCTATAAACATTCCAGTGCAGATGTCTTTATCATAGAATGTCTTTTTTTTTTTCCTTTTGGTAGATGTCCAGTAATGGGATTGCAGGATCCCATAAAACTAGTAATATAGAGATGAATAAGACAGACTTGCCTTTAGGACTTTAAAGTCCACTGAAAGAGCCATGCTTATAAACAGATGTGGGAATTTAAGCAGATGATGACAGTTAAAGCTAAATGAGAAATAATAAGTGAACATATATGAGTTGATGGAAAAAGTGCATGGGTTCCAAATTTTAATCCCAGACCTGCCACATTTCCCTAAGCTATATGATGTTGACAATTTATCCTATTGAGTTTCTTCACTTGTAAACTAGGTATATTACTAATACTCTATACAGGGTTGCTATGACATAATGTATATAAAATACTTAGGATAAAAAATGGCTCATGTTACTGCATATATAAGTAACACAATTTTAAATTGGGCCTTTTCTCTTCCTGTTTCAGCTGAGACCTTTGAGATACTGTGTCAACTGCCCCAGCATTCCAAAGTGAAGATTAGGATCATTTAAGTAGTACTTGCAAAGGAGGTGGCCTTGGTCCTTAGCTGAGCTGGCCATTTACCTCCAACCCATAAAAAAGTAGACAGGCTAAGAATAGACATTAGATATTAGCATGAGAGTTTTATCAAAGAGCTTTCAGTTTGAAATAACTCTCAACCTCAACCTCTCAGATGTGAGGTGTCCTCTCTCTCAGCAGGAGAAATTGACTTTTAGTCCCTGGATTCTGTGGTGCTCAGAGCATAGAGCTGGCTCCATGCTTTAAAACATGGGTGTGTGAGAAGTGTTCCTACTCACCTACAGAAAGATGAGCAAGAGAGATAAAACCAAGTGCCTCCAGAAGCTTTCTACCTTTCCATTTGAGATGAGGACAAGCATACATGAGTGTTTCTCATGAACCAGAAGTGAACAAATGGAATGCAGTGGGCTGAGAAACATTAAACACTAGCTATATTTCACCTGAGAAAGGAAAGAGAGTGCATAACTGTTTCTCACGGATGATAGCGAACTTTGGGAGAGTAGGCCCAGAACCAATTCAAATCCATTATAAGAAGATGACCTGGAGAGGCAAGGTGATCCCTCTCAAAAAAAAAAAAAAAAAAAAAAAGTAGGGGAGAATATTACAGGATTTCAAAAAGAGAGAAAAGGAACCCAAGTGTCTGGTTGAAGGAAAACGTATTGTTTGTATCATGGGAGGAGCACTGCAGAAGGTTTCTAGGAGAACTCCAAGAAAAGAAGGCAACATAGATCACAACCAATGCTGAAAGAATATGTTATAAACATTGGTCACAGCCAGAGGTAACCAATGAACTATTGGTGCCTGTCCTTGCTCATCTGTCTCCCCACCAGCCTAACCTTAACGTCCTCCCACCACTGAATTGAGTCTCTTGGGTGGTGTGTGAGGGAGGTGGGATCTGGCCAAATGACAGGATGAAGGGAGAAGCTGACTGAGCTCTCCACCTTGCTTCAGGCTTCCAAGCTCAAAGGGTCCTGAACTGAATGAGGAAGAGAGGCTTTGATTTAACTGACAAATAAAAATTGTATATATTCAAGGCATACAACATGATGATTTGATCTACATAAACATTGTACACCAATTACAACAGTCAAATTAATATATCCCTCAACCACCCATAGTTACATGTAGGTGAGAATGTGTGTGTGTGTGTGTGTGTGTGTGTGTGTGTGTGTGTGTGTGTGTGTGGTAAGTGCACTTAAAATCTGTTCTCTTATCAAATTTCAAATAAACAATATAGTAATATTAACTATAGTCACCATGTTATACATTAGATCTCCAGAACTTGTTCATCTTATAACTGAAAGTTGACACCCTTTGACTAACATCTACCCATTTCTCCCATGTCCCAGACCCTGGAAACTATTACTCCACTCTCTGCTTCTGTGAGTCCAACTTTTTAAAGTTTGGAGGCTTTAAATATCACCCTGATCTAAACCTATGCTAACCAATACAGTAGCCACTAGCTTCATGCAATTATTTAAATTTAAATTCAAGACAATTAAAATTAAACAGGATTAAAATCCAGTTTACCAGTCACACCAGCCAGATTTCAAGTGCTCAATAACTACATGCAGCTATTTTATTAGACAGTGCAGATGTAAACATTTCTATTAGACAGCACTGGCTCCATATGGATTAATTACAGAATTGAGAACTTGTTTCTTTGTCATGAAGAGTCATCAGAGGACTTCTGTTACTATCTGAGTGTGAGCAGATAGCATGACTTCACAGATAGTGTTAAATGGCCAGAAAAAAAGAAAACCAGAATAATTGATTTGATTTCACACAGTAAGTTATAACTCTTCAGTGCTATGTTTAAAAACATATAAAAAATTGTCTACTCAACTTAAAAGTATTGATTGTTATTTGAAATAACAAAGACCAAATTTAATACCTGCACATCTGTCTACCTCCGTACTCAATTTTTCTTTCTCTCTTGGAAAATTTCAGGTAGAATGAGGGAAGAATATCAAAGAACTGGTAGAGACATTCAAACCAAATAAAATGATGACATTTGTGATATTCTAAATTTTTGATCTAGATTTAAAAAATGAACCTAAAAATGAAAATGTTTCCAAAGTATTTTAAATATTATAAAATATTTTTGTAGAGTTTAAATTTGAAAATTATTTACAAATTTATATTTTTAAACTTTTGTGAATTTGATTTCAGTCTTAAGTGCTATGATAATCACTAACATGAATAATGTAGGTACTTGAAATCTTCTTGAAGCCTCATGGGTTGTGACAATCATTAGAGTTTTCTTTTTGGCCATGTATATAACCTAGAACAGAAGGTGATTAGATTTAATCCACTTATAGATAAATATATATTTTCTCTTTTCATCTATTGCATTCCCAAGATTTAATGTGACATATTAAAAACATAAAATCATATGAAATACTTCATCATAAACACCAACCTACAAAAAAATTCTTAGCACATTACTCCATGGGGAAATAAGTGTAAGCTTTCTGCTGAAAACATATGGCAAGCTCACAAATAATGCTTTTGCAGGTGTTTTAAATGGGAATAATGTTGCTTGTAAGTCTCCAGGAAAATGATAGCATGTTAGTGCTAGAGATGGTAGAGCACTTAAAGTTCAGTCAACCACTTTGATAGATGTGGAAATTGAGGTTCATTGTTACTTTCCTTGGGTGGCAGTATAATACAGGAATTAAGAACATGGAATTGGAATCAGCGAAACTAAATTCATGCCCTGACCCTGGCTTATATTTGCTCAGCAAATTTGGGAAGTTACCTAATACCTCTAGTTTCAATTTTTCCCCATGTAAACTGAGAATAATAATATAATACCAACTAGTATAATACCAAACTCATAAACTTCTTATAGGATAGATGATGTTTGTAACACAAAATTTATGAAATCATTTTTCTTCTCCATCATTTAATGCTTTAAATTTTTTATGGTCAGCTGCCTAAAGTCACAGGACAAGATCAGTCAAGTCGCAAGCCTTTCACCTTCTTCTGTGACCTTTGCTCAGAGATGCTGGGACCTCGCACACTGGCAGCTATTTTTCCCAAAACAGTCCCTTTTAGTGCCAGAGTAGTCTAAACAGCAAGATTAAGAGGGGGATTATGGTGGTGTCCATTTTCTCAGCTACATTTGCTGCGAGACTCCTCTTTCACATTTTCGTGCTTGCCCCCAGAGCAGAGGAAATTCTACTCTTGTCTCCATCTCAAGTCCTGCCCCGTTTCCTCTCTCAGAATAAGTGAGAAAATTTTCCGAGAAAATACACCTTCTTATACATGAGCTTTGTGTGCAGGATTTTGTGTATAGACTTAAGTTGAAATAGTCAAGAGACAAACTAAAAACAAACCAATATGAGCAGAACAGGAAACTAGAGGAATCTGAGACTCACCACGCACTGCTCACTGGAGTACACAGCCTGTGATGGGAAAACAAATGGTGATAGAAGAGAGGACATGGGGGCTGTTCCAGATTTAGCTAAAGTACCTAACAAGTCCAGGTATGTTTCAGTCCATCATTGGTAAATTGAGGAGGAGGTACAAACCTGTCAAATAAATGAGGGTGTGTGATCTGACCAGTCACAGAGGACTGAAATGGTGTTTATGACCAGGAAACTTCCAGAGACATAGCAGCATGACTCATCATATTCTGGAAAGTGCACAAGGATCTAGGTTGCTTGAATATTAGATTCTAGGAAAAAGATTATCGTCCTGAAACTTCAGAGTTTATGCATTACATGACAAGGGGAGCACCAGCCTCTGCTCTCCTGTGGTCAGGATCTGGGGTCCGGGTTCTGCAGTTATAGCCTATGCTGTGGGAGAGCTTTGGCCTCGACCTCTGTTCTTACACCAGCCATGCAGTGTGGCTGGTCACCATACCCTGCAGCTTCAATTCTAAAGTGGCCATGCTCTTCAAGAACTAGTCAACACATCCCAATGTCTCAGGCCACAACCGAGACATCTTTGTAAAAACAACAGCAAAAAATTATATGCATTTTTAATTACCAAATCCAATATCTACATCAAATTGCAATTTTTCCAGGTCATGGAAACATAATATCAACCAATCACTGCCTTTTCTGTGCTCTGATTGTGTTTATATTCTGGGGCAGTTTTTAGTAACATTGTGGCACCAGAGAAGGGGGTGATATGGTCCTTAGTGTTAACAATTGTCTGTTTGGACTCTAATGTGGTAAACAGTCTTCTCTTTGGTCCTTGGTCATCAATCCACCCTCATAGAGGCATGATCCCTTGGCTGTAGAATTGTCCTAGTCTAGCTTTCTCCCAGTCAATATTGTCCCTCTTGATATCAGCGGTGGTAGTTCTTTAGGGGAAAAGGAGTTAAATTAGTTTTCTAGAGCTGCTATAACAAAGTATCACAGACTGGGTGACTTAAAAAACAGAAATTTATTTTCTAAAAATGCTGAACATTGAAAGTCTGAGATCAAGATGTTGGCAGGGTTGGTTTCTTCTGAGGCTTCTCCCCTTGACTGTAGGTGGCCATCTTATCACTGTGTCATCACATGATCTTCCTTCTGTCTAGGCGTCCAATTTTCTCTTTTTATAAACACACCAGTCCTGTTGAATTCCCTAATTATTTTGTTTTAACTTAATTACCTCTTTTAAGACTCTATCTCTAAATACAGTCATATTCTGTTATAGTGGAGGTTAGGATATCAACATATAAATTTTGGGAGGACACAATTTAATGCATAAAAGTAGTGTAGGGTACAGGGAACATTGAACTTCTCTCCCATATTTCACAGGAACTAAAGGAATTCCAGGGTGCTAGGTATGGCCTCCATGACAAGATACTATATGCAGGTATTTCTTATTTTCTTAAACCACTGGTTTGTAGGCAACTCTGCTTTCGGTCCATATTGCATATAACATCACAGTTTTGTGTAAGACTTATAACTTCCCTAGGTTGTAAGTAAAGGTTTTTTTGTTTTGTTTTTTTCCAAAATAATATAATCCAGTGATTTTGCCCCATAGGGGACATTGGCAATGTCTGGGGATATTTTTGGTTGACATCACACGTAGTGCTGAGCCCTAACTCACTTCTGTCAATTTTAAAGCCTAAGTTTGGAAACTCAAATTTTTTTTCTGGAGTTCATCCAATTTAAATGTCATGGAGAATTAGATGCTTTAAGGATTAACTAACCACACAGAGAAGGAAAAGCGTTACAAGAAATATTAGGGGAACTAAACTCATCCATTTTATATGAGAAAATATATCTACATCCCACTATATCAAGAGCTCCAAACTAACAAGTAGAGTCCATCACCAGGGAACAGGTAACAATATATAGGTGAAAATTTGAGTAGAGATTTATTCTGGAACTTTAGGCTTCCAGCTGTACTCTGCATTAATATTTGTCAAAAAAAAGAGAGAGAGAGAGAGAGAGAGAGAGAGAGAGAGAGAACAGAGCTTGAATAACAAGCCAGGGGGTTGGAAGATATCACATTAAGGATTGGTGCTTCTGTATTCCATATTTATTGTCAGAACTTGACAATGCACATGTACATGTGCACTAAACTTAAGTGGGATCCAAGGTAAGTATTATCACTCCTCAGAAAGCTCTATATCAGAAAGACATGAAATGCATTCATCCTACATGGTTGCATTATATTTCTTGGTGTTAATACTGTATGGGGATGACTGATTCAGAAGTCTTGCCTTCTAGTTCCTTGGTACCCTCTCCTTCA
>CAUYRT010061337.1:0-48992 GCA_963574885.1 Lepilemur ruficaudatus
TTGAGCACTATGTATGTACTCTCTGGACTACTTTGACAGAGTAGGTTTTTGAATGTAACAAGATAAGTCAACTTGAGTGGTAATATATTTTGGGAAATCAGCTCACTACAAATTGTGACTGTAAACATTGTACTGTAAATGTTTCGTAGTTTTTCCCCAATAAAATTTTTGGAAGAAAAAAAAATTGCTGACTGTATTGTGCTTTAATATTGTTCAGTTACTTAAGTAATAATATATTTCATCTTCTTTACAAGCAGAATCACTCTATAGGTTTTTGAATAGTGGGTGTTAAGAATGATGTATATCCTGATCCACAAACTTAAACAGCAATAAGCAGGGCAAGATTGCACAGAATTTTTTCAAATAGTTTTTCATCATGCTACTTGAGAAGAGGGAAAGATGAACATATATGTCATCACTGAGCATTACAATGATCTGGTTCCTATTTCATTTGAGCATTTAAACCCTTAGCATATAAACTTCAAAGGCAGCTTGCTATATTGATCAATAAAAGTGCTGAATCATGGCAGATTTGGTCTTCTTTAATCATCAGTTGCTTAGATTGAAATAACATTTGTATATGTTAAAATTTGTGAAATACCTAGTTTATACAATGAGCCATTAAGGTCCATACTTTGTTTTTTAGATGGTAAAAGATGATTACATTTATTTTCACAATGCTTTTCTTAAATACATCAAATATACATCTTGACACATGAGCAAGAAGACATTCTTCACCTTTCGATTAATATTTACAGTTATAAAGGCTACTGAAATGTTACCTAGTCACCTAGTATTTTTTGAACCTGTGAGTACCACAGAGCAGACATTGATTTTTCAAAGACCCCTTTTCCTAAATTTCTTCCCAATCAACTTCTTAGTTATAAGAATCAATTTACCATATTAGAAGACTAAAAAGATCCCAAACCCAAAACATTTAATAATCTATTTCCAAATGATTTTCCTTAACAAATCCTTGTAGATTCAATTATGAACATCAAGTAACCTAATCTGGAGTGAGTAGGGGTTGGGGGTGAGATGATGGCAGAAATTATCTACTAGTAACTTGAAGAGCAAAGGCAATTGGGAAGGATTAAATATAAAACAAAAGGCCCAAGATAACTGAAAGGAAGGAAAGAAGAAAGGAAGGAATTAAGGAAGGAGGGTGGGAGGAAAGAAAGAGAGTCAATAGAACTTTTTTTTTTTTTTCTGCAGAACATAGAGTTGCAGCAGTAGGGGCAGGAGGCTGCTAAAATAGCAAGATGTACTTTTAAAATTAAAACCAAAAGGACCAGAAGTAAGGGTCTAACAGCAAGAAAGTGTCTAAAGGATAAGGATAGAAAGTGAAAAAGAAGTACCAAGACAAGCAGTCTACAATCCCTCTGCCACTATCATAGCTTAAGGTGTGACCCCAGTAATATTTTATTTCTAGCACCCTGATGCCTAGTCTCATATTTGTGAACCATTGAACCTCTCCACCAGGGTGTTTTATTTGTAAGACAGAATTTATGTCTTTTCTTGTGAAACCTCCCCTCCAAGCAGGGCATCCTTGTATTAATCAGAGGCATTGCTATCTACCCCCAAACTCAGAATCATCAACATGATATCTCCTTTTAAAACTCTCTAAATCTAGTAAGTCCCCAAGTCCTTCTAAAAAGATATTTTAAGTATTCTTTGAATATGTCTTCTATATTTTCTCAAGACCAATGCCTCATTTAGTTCCTCACTGCCCCTTGTCTGAATGCTCCCCAAAAGGCCGCTTCACATCAAATATCTCTCTAGCTTAACACATTCTCCACTGTAATATACAGAACTTTAAACCTCACTTCGAATTATGCCACTTATAAACATCTTTTTATTTATTTATCTATTTCCCTAATGCAGATGAATTTTTTAATCTTAAAAAAGGAAAGCTCTTCTTTAAAGTATACCGTCCATCCCTTCTAGCTAACACCTCTCATTTTTTCATTCTTTCACAACTAATCTTTAAAAACTTGTACTAAAATTCATTACTTCCTCAGTTTCCTTTCATATATTAACCTTTAGCAATTTGGTTTTTCTCCTAAAATTCCTGACATTTTATAAATTAATGCTATTCATATCTTAATTTGAAGGCAATTCCAGACATATTCTAGTGCCCAGGGAAGTGGTTCTCTCTGAGTAGTTGATCTACTACTGTTCATCATTCCCTTCTTCCTGAAACACGTGATTCCTTAATTTTCATGACAGTACTCCTGCAGTTATTTTTCTACTTTGGCTGGACTTCCTATATCTCCTTTGCAAGTTCTTTTCTCCATTAATTTTATATTTTTCAGTAGGTATAAACATAATTTTTTTCTTCTTATACGAAATAGTCTTGTCTTCAACTATGGTCTAAATCAAGCATATAGGAAACACTTAAATCAAACACCAAATCCAATGACTGAAAATGGCTTAATACATGCAAGGCAATATTAAGAATCAAGATATAATTTAGGCTTAGTAGGAAAAAGTTCCAAAGTCAATGAATGAAGTTCATTATGGGCAGGAATGGGATGGTGGAAACAGGTTTATCATTAAAGTATTTAAGTATTTACTGAGCCTGACTCTGACCTAAATACTGATGACTTGAGTCTTTAGTGGCTATAGTATCTCTCCAATACTACTTTCCAGAGTTCCAGATTCCTATAAATTCCCGCTTGATTAGCAGTTTCATCCAGTTTTCAATAAGTACCTTAGACTAAGCAGTTCCTAAACTAAACTCATCTCCACACCAAATCTTGGTTTGCCTTTCATTATCCACCAAATGAAATGGCATTTTCACCCATCAGGCTATTCAAGCCCCAAATTTGAGTCCCATTGGATATTTTCCCCTTGCATTAATGGACACATCATTTCAATTCAATCACCTATATTTCTCTTGAACCTACTTTCTTGTTGCCATTCTAATTACCACTCCACTAGCTTTCATTTGGAATACTGCAGGTCTCATAATTTTTCTTTCAGACCCAGTACTTCTTCCCTGTTAGTAATCCTTAGGACTAATCATTATAACATCTGATCATTGTAACATCTGATCATACAATTTCCCTGTTTAAAATTTGTTAAAATTTTGCTTTAAATGCCACCAATGGTTGTCTCTAGTCTATAACAGTTTTTTTGAAAATATTTTGTGCAAACTACATTTCTCTAATACTGTGATAAAATGATGGATCCTCTCCCCTGAAAGATACATGTACATAGCCCATCTTAATTTTAAATACACTGCAATTCATGGGATCAAACCAAAATCATCTGGTTTACAGGAGGAAAGATAAAAGTCTGCATTAAAGGCCCCAATTCCTGCTACTCTTATTTATAAGCCCTGTGCAGAACTTCTTAAAGTCTTATGAATGTAATGAGCTCTTTCTTGCTTCTTTACCTCTGCATACTCTGATCCTCTTCTTGGATTATTTTCTGCCTGGAAAAATACTATATATTTTCCTAGTTTCAGCCCAAATTTTATCTTCTCTAGAGTCTTCATTAACTCCCTCTGATAGATATGTGTGTTTCCCATTCTTAAGTTCTTTCCAATGAATTTACATAACATTACTGCTAATGTGTTGTGTTAACGCCTTGAAGATGATATTTTAGCTATTGTGTATCTTTTGTATAGCAAAGTGTCTGAAACATAGTAGATAATCATTTTTTTGTATGTGTTGCTTTAGTTAATTTTTACCTAATCATAATACAAGACATTTAATATATAAAAATCAAGGACAGAATATCTTAGTTTGAATAAAATGGCTATTCTACATATAAGACAAATTTTGAAAATCACCCATATTTACATAGTAGCATATTCAAAAATTATAAAATATTATCAATATTATTTTTGATAAGTGACAGACAAATCTTTCTTGATTAACAGACAAGTCTTCATTAAAATAGTAAAATCTGTTTCCAAGAAGAAAACTTTCAATACTTGTAGAAAGCAATCAAAGCCTACAAATCTAAAGAATCACAGGATTTGGCAGTTAGAAAAAAATTTAGATATCATCTCTCCTAACCATTCTTCCAGAATGTAAACCCTCTGTGCTCCAATTCTACCAAATGAGCATCCCGGCAATGCCAGGTCCCCCAGCTATTCCTCTGCAAGGCTGATTTGAGATGTGCCACTGTCAGACACAGAGTGACAGCAGAGCAACTTTCAAATTCTCTCTCTGGTGAGATAATGTGAAAAATCACACACACTGTGAGAGAGCCATGAAACAAATTATTTAACAAAGTACAACACTCTTAATTGTTGAGTTATGCTTTTAAATTAAACATTTTCTGTAATTTTCATAGGCAATTTTTAAGTGAATAATTAAATTTAACTCAACTTTAGTACTTATTCAGAATAGAAAAATGTGGAGTAATAGAAAAGAGAAGTAGAACCAGAAAAGAAGTGGTAGTATCACTCCTGGGGAAACAGTTGAAGAAAGGGCGTGGAATTTTGCCTGTACACATGTGGATATCTATGGGAATGTTATTTTTAAGACACAGAGATAATGTTTGCCTCATTTCAAACAAATTATTTTGTCTTCACTATTGCTAAAATAACACTGTACATCATACGTTTTCATTGAAAATACTACATCTAGTAATATCACACTTTAAAAAAAAGTAATTTTTCTTTTCAGAGTGATGATCTGATTTTGAGAAAATGTGGGAAAAATACATCTCAATGGGAACATAATACCCTAGGATCAACTAACAGTTTAAAAGTTCTGTATTTTTGTCACTTTCAATAGCCATATTAAAGGCGATAGGTAATTTGAAGAAATCTATGTGATTCTAAAAAGGAAATTAAGAAGTTGACATTTATTGCAATTTTGTTTCTGTATTTTCTCACTTTCTAGGAACTAATATTCCAAGCTCACTTATGCTGCTGCCTCTCCTAATCCTCTTCTTCCTCCTCCTCCTCCTCCTCCCTCTTGTAATCAAAGTCTTTGACAAAGAAGCCTTATATTCTCTGAGTAGTGGCAGACCGTCTGCGGGCATTTTCCAAATGTCACAGAGCATCAGCACCTCTTTGTGTTTGGCAGGAGAGTGGATTCCCATGCCTTAAGAATTAATTAGATCTAAAAATATTTCAGTAGATTCAGATGTTTATTCACTGAGTATAGCAACTAGGAAGATATTTCTTTATTGAGGACAAGGCCTATCCCCAAGCTACCACACATGATTACTGTGGAGAGATCCTTGATTCATCATTAGCCCTGAGCATACTAAAATCACATTGTTCTCTGTGGACCACACTAAACACCTAGAGCCTTTACCACAGCATTACATGAAACCATTTGCTGTGCTATTTGAAAATGGTAAAACAGTAGCATTTCTACTGATAATAGACACATGGTCTTCTGTACTTCTAAGCATTACCAATTCATTCATTATCTGCTGAGTTCACAGAATATGAGAAGATGTTTTCTGGGGTCTTCATCATTTTATATTTAAAATTACATTTTATGTATAGTCTTGTTTACCCCAGATGAATATGTGTGGCCTTATCATCTATGCCTGAGTATAGACAATAACCCACAAAACAATCCCCAAATAAATAGAGCTGTTGACAGGTAAATTATGGAAATAGTGAACAATGGACATTTTGGAACATCTTTAGTGCAGCAGTTTCCAACCACACGTTATTTATTTTGCTTTTCAGTGTCAGATTGAAAATGTTTCATTTTTGGTAATGGTACTCATGACAACAAGTACGGTTTGCAAAAGTAGTGGACCTTTTTCTGCTGAGCCCTGAAATCATAATAGAAACATTAAAAATGGAAAGAGATAAGAGGAGAAAAATAGGTCTATTGCTACTCAAAATTTTGTTATAGAGATTTGTGATAAGGAGATATATAAAAAACAGTTGTAAATAAAGTTCTGATTGAAGAGCATTGAAACCCTATTTAGAAGAGGACTGAAGTAGTTTTGATAACCTCTTAGTTCGGAAACTTCTTGACTCCTAGATGATGCTTCATTGCTACTGTCTGAGTCTCAGTAACACATAGCCAAGGATCAAGTTGAAATAGAGAAAACCTTTTTAGCTTAATAGACAAAATTTGAGATTTTACTTGTGTAAGAAACATGCTCAATATTTTGTATTAATCTTTCACTGCATACTCACAAAAATGGATAACTGATGTAAGGAAGAAACTCAGGCTTCAAGAGTTTATTGGACTTGGATAAGAGTGGATTAGTCAAAACATTTCAGAAATGATAGAGCCAGGGCCTTAGCCTCAGATTCCAGGACCTCAACTTTTACCAACATTTGAGATTTTTAGAGAAGAAATGATTTTAAGTTACAAGCAACTGATGATTTCTAGCCAAATGTCCACTTCTGTCCCATGTAACAATGGGGAGAAAGTCATGGCTTAAAAAATTACTGGTGAATAAAACTCTACTTAATAGGCATGTGGTTAGTGTTCTGATATTCTGCTAGTTCTTTTCACTGTTATAGACTGTCCAGGGAGGCTAGACATTAAAACTGTTGAAGAACAAAAGTGGCTATTTGGATGGAGGGGTGTTCTATATTCACACTGTTGGTGCAGACTCCCTGTTATTTCTGTGCACAATAACTTTTAGTGATATAGGGCAAGCACACACTTAAATTCACTTAAGGTGTGTAAAGTGCAACTAGAACAAAATCTAGTTTGGCTAGGCAAAGGCAGAGGCTTACATGTTGGCTGGCACGTAAAATTATTCAATACTTCTCCTCTAGCAATCTATAAAAATCTCTAAATTGATATAGACTAAAATAGTTGAAAGGGTGATTGAAAGGGTCCCCAACCCACATCCTTTCCCTTTAAGTGTCAACACTTTCTGAACATATCTGATGTACTTGGGTAGCTCCAAGCAATGCTGCCTGACAAGAAGAAAAACAGGGGTCCTCAAAAAGATCTCAATGCCAGGCAAATGTGGATTGGTGACCTGAGCATGCCACCAGGCTTAGAAAATCAGTAAACCGTGCTCAGTCTAAGCACAGGGGTAACCGGTGTTCTGACCCTACCAAACTCAGACACTGTAGTGCAGCTTTAGGGAGCTGATTGAATAGTAACCTAGTTATTATATAACACTAGGGACAAGGCAAATGATGTGGTCCAGCACAGACTAGGCATGGCAGAGCTGGAGGGGCTCTTTGGGATGGGCAGGCATCAAAGCCAGAACCAGTCAGCAGAGAACTACACTAGATGCTTGCAGGGGTTCGGAGTGATGCTGGAACAGCAGGTGTTGGGACACTAATCTCTGGCCCTTAGTAGCTATGGCAGCAGCAAAGATGGACAAGGGCTAACTAACTGGACTATTTGGGTATAGTTATTATACTGTAGCAGGCAGTGTCATTTGCTGGAATACCCAGCACTGCATGATCTTTCAGCCATGTGGAAATGTGTGTGAGTACTGACCTCATCACTAAGGTAAGAGTAACTGCTCAGACATGGATAAGCAGTCCTGGGCATACTGGAACATAATGTGCAAGGAAGCGAGGGAAGGGGAGAGATGGTTCTTTATGCTAACCTGGACAAGTGTGAAGAAGTCTTTTTAATTTGGATAAAAGATCTGTGATTTTATTTTGTTTCAAACTGATAACATCTAAGGACATCAAAGTTCCAGCTTAAAGTAAGTAAATGTAAAGCCATGACAATTCTGTTCATTGGCAGGCAACATGAGCATTCCACATTTAAGGATTTAAAGGATTATAATTTAACTCCACATATTGCATTCTTTTATCAAGTCTTGGTTCAGCATAATGCATTTTGAGTACAGGGACATAAGTAACAGAATTTTTCTTTATTTAACTATGTTGATAATTTCATTAGAGGTGTACCTCTAAAAAGATTCTTCACCAACATTGTAAAAATGAAATGACTAGATGAAATCAAGGCAGATATTCACTTTCCTATATTTATATATATCCTCTACAACCTGGACAAAGTTGAGATATGTATTTTTTTCTGAATATGTTAATGTATTAATAAATTATTCATCTGAAATGTCAGTCACCTATTACTATCCCTGTGCCAAATATGTAGAGCAGATGCCTTTCAATATGACAGTGCCTTAGTAAACTATTTTTCAGAATATTCATTTTATCGTTTAAATTACAAATGTTAGTAACAAAAAAGTAAATCAAAATATCAAAGGGAGTCAACTTACATAATGAAACAAACATCAGTTTATTGCCATGGGAATATTAATAGTCACACTCAATTTTGCACATCCATTCTCCTTAAAACAAAAAATAGATTGGCTGACTGTGGTGTCAATGTGGATTTGTTGCAGATAATAGTGTGTTACTCTTGAAAGAAAAAGTTGAAGGCAAAATCACAAAGTCAATGTAACCACAGTCAACTGAAGTCCATTAAATTGTAACTGAAATCCTAAATGCAGGACCAAAAGCTAATCATCAGCCCCCCAGTAGCCCTCAGGGCTTAAGTGGCTGAAAGGAAAAACACAAGAAGATTTTGAGTCACCCTAAGAGGTTGTGTAAATGGTAAGCCACTCAGTTGAACACTTCTGAAGGCTTTTCTCTTCTCTTTGGTCCTTCGACATTATCAAGATCTACCTTGAGTTTTACATAATGTGTATTTCTAAAATTAAACATTTTTGTGATGAAACTAAATTTTTAAACAGTAAACTTGAATAAAATCCAAGTAGCTGTTTTTAGGTACGACCTACTCCTAAGGCTATGACCATAAAGAAATTTTTCCACAGTGAACCCAGTGAAGACAGCCTTCTCCTTTTTCTTTTTAGGAAAGAAGAGATAATACTAACTATCTGAATTATAAAAAAGCAAACAAGATCCTCACTTTTGACCAATATATCTAAAAGAGTATAATCATCAATAAAGATAACCAAATGGTTGACCTATCTGCTTCCCTGAGTTATACAGCAGGAAAACAAAATAAAGTACATAAAGCAAGCAAACACGCAAAAAACCTTTTGTAAGCCACCCCCCAAAAAAGATTTCATGTCTTTGCTGGGAGACAAGTAAAACTCCTTACGTGCTAGAAACTTCTCTATTATTAATGTAGGGGTAAGGCAGAAAGGAAGGTTGAAAGAGGCTAAGTGTAGCTATTTTGACCAATATTAGACCCTAGCCACCCTGAACAAGGAAGTTGCCAGCAAGTCGCCAGCGTGATCCCCTTGAGATGGATGAAATACTAAACTGGACACCTTACAAACTCTTTGCTCTTACCTTTCTGGAATAGCAGTTTATGATTAAACTTTATGGTCTGACCACAAGACAATGCTCATCATGTATGGCTGTTTTCCAGTGGGGTTTCTGAACATATAAAAATGTTACCACTGCCCTATAAGGGGTCCCCTCCTGCTTAGAAGAGGATCCCTACTCTGTGCAGTAGGATCTATTTTCTGTCTCTGTCTCAATAAACTTTCTGCCACTAATTGGCTCTTGCTTGAATTCTTTCCTGCCTGAAGCCAAGAACTCACTTGGAAAGTTCAGAGGGCTTTCCTCCCTCCATCGGGACACCTTTTGTATCATAATTGTGTTTTAATGCATCAGGCTCACTAGGAGAGCTTACTACAAAGCTGATTGCTGGGCCTCGCCCCCACAGTTTCTCATTCAGTGGGTAGGGTCCATAGATAATTTGCATTTCTAATAGGTACCAGAGGATGCTTCCAGAACCACTGCTTTAAGGAGCCTTGGAGGCTTTATCTGAAGGATGATAACTGTTTCTAGCAACTTGAATTGTTGAGAAAAATCTAAACCAGAACAACACTTATAGACTAACCTTCATGTAGTAGCTGGATGCTTGAGAGCCATTCACTTAACAAGCTCTGTCTTCCAAGGTCCATAAATACTCCCAGTCTTACAATAACTCAAGGAGGATAAGTTAACTGAAAAGATTGGTTTGAGCTATGAAAATCCCCTTAAATTACTTTTGGAACAGAGTAATGGTAAAAATAAATAAATCTATAAATGCATAACAAAAACAAAGGTGGAATTGGAAAAAATTAAAAATAACAAAAAAGGTTCCTGAAGAAAATGAACCTACAAAGACAAAAGAAAAAAAAAAAGTGAATTACTATTAAAAAAATCTTGCTTAGAAAAAGGCACTAATTTTTCCTATATTTAAAAAAAAAACGTGTCCTTTTCCAGTATAAATTTTTGTGTGGAAAAAAAGAAAAGAAATGTAGTCTTTCATTAAATGGCATTTTCTTTTTCCAAACCACAAGTTTGACATCTTCTTACTTTACAGAGAAATTCAGAAAGGTACTTACCACAGCCAAAGAAAAATCAAGTATAAGTTACCCTCAAAACAATAGGACCTTTGCTACCTAGGAGATTAACTGCTCTGACTTTCCTATGGTATTGTGGTTATAATGTATCCACTAGCTGATGATGGTGATGATGATAATTAATGAAAAGATTTGAGAGGTGTCTTTAGGGAGGAAAAGGGAGTAAAAGTTTTATTGTTATTATGGTGATAAATTGGCAAACTACCTCTTCCAAAAGATGTTTATTAGCTATTTCCTCAAGTATGAGATTGAATTAAAATAAAAGTTCATATTCACTATATATCATTTCCATAAATGTATTAAACAGAGCATAACTAGATGAAAACGTAAGTATAATAACATAAAGGTCAGGAGGGGTTTTTTTTTGAATGTTGATTTTTAAAACAACAAAATAATATGAATAGGAGGCTTGAATGCTTTCTGACTTGTAACAATTAGTCAATTAGTATCTCATCATTAAACTTTGCAACATGAAAAATAATCTAAAGTAAAAGTGGTTTTCACACAAAAGTTTCTAAAAATTGAAACTTTATTATGTAAATAACATAAATAAAACAATTTTCAATTGCTTTTACTTCTAAAACAATTCCAAAATATGTAAAGTTGTATACTTCCAGCAATCTTAAGCTAATTTCACTCAATTTATGAAAAAACTGCTGCCCTATCTTTCATCACTCCACAACCCCACATCAAGACAAATTATGGAAAACATTCAATGAACATTTGTTGATAAAGGACATATAGTCATTGATAGAAAAAGAAAAATGTATTATACATGCACATGTACAATAACTGACTCATCTATTTTCATTCCCTTAAGAACAACCTTCACTTCTTTCTTTATTGTGGTTTATTTTGTGCAGATATCAGAGCTATAAACATGATAACGTAAATTTGTAAACGATTTAGTATCAATATGATTATTTCCCAAATTTTCTAATATATTTGATGCATGCCATTCTTAAGTCTTACTTATCTACCAAACAGATTCAAAGATGTGCTTTTGAAAATCATTCTTTTCTATGTAAGGACATAATTGCCAAAACCTTATAACTTTCCAATAATTAACAATAGGCTAAAGGAACACTGAAAGTAAACTGTGAAATCAAATACATGAATGAAGTACAAATGAAGAGGATCAATAGAAGGAAAAAAATATGTTTTCTATTGTTTTCAAGAAAGAAGTATAAGGGATAAACGGTATGTGAGGGTTATAATATCTACATTTGAGTCTTTTATGTTTTTTTATAGACTTCATATCCCTTAAACTTTAATATGATTAGAGAAGTTGAAAATGTTCAGATAGTGCAATGAAGTGACTCATGGGAAACAATTCTGTGAGTAAAATAAGGAAGAAGAAATGACTTGCTACATGAAAATGCACTGTAGAAAATAATGTCTTAAGTAGTCCTTAAATTGCATTTTCAGTGTTGAATCAGAACAATACATGGGACAGAAAATAGTTATTTGCCTAGTCATTCAGCAATATTTTTAAATTCTCACCCCAGGAAATTGTTTGCTGATTCACCTGGAATTTGATTGTGCAGAAAAACACAATTTTCTTAATAGGCATGCCATTTATAAATCATACTAACATAAGCTTTCTGATTATATTGTCCATAAGTTTTTTCCTGCCTACTTCTTGGTTGATAGAGTAAGCATTAGCCTGCCCATTTTACAGATTAGAACACTCAAAGAAATTAAAGAAATTGCCCCAGTGAAATCCACATATAAATATATATAAACCAGTAAGATTCCAGAGGGAGAAGACAAAGGATTTTAACCACAGTTGGGGATAGTTAGAGGCATTTAGCCATCGGACACAGAAAATATCCAGAAAGAAAAGTGTTTCTAATTAATGGGGCACTCCTAAGCATGGTGTTTAGCTAGGGAGACTTTTAGAATTTCTTGTCATCTATCTGGATTTGTTTGTACTGAATGAGGGTAACATAGAATTCTCACACAACTATAAAAATGTGTTCAGGAAAAAATAGGAGCAGTAATAGAGCAGTACAAATAGAGCTAATGAACCTATTTCTTAACGATTTTTTGCCAGTTTTTAAAGACTTGAAAATGTAAATGCTGGAAATTATTTATTGTTGTCCTTTCAGCTTTGAAATCAGAATTAGCCTGATGTACAACAGCTCATGAATATGAGGATATAATGCAGAAATGAAACATGGCAACAGCAAAAGACAGAAGACAGAATTTAATCAGATACTATACATGGTTCCAAGTTTCAGGAACATGTTAGATTGTAGGAATTGGTGGTTAATACATGAACAACATTGGTGACTTTCATATGTCATTAGTAGATTGTATGTGTGTATTTTCTGTGTCATAATCTGTCATGTGCTCTCTCACTCATTGGAGAGGCCACTGGAGAGGTAATTAAGAAGAAAAGGTAAGAACTTTGAAGCCAGATAGACCTATCACCAATCCAAAGCTTCTTTATAATATAATAGCAACTTGAGAATGGTATTTAATTTCATCAGCATCAGTTATCTTCTGTAAAATTTTAAAATCTATCTTGTATGATCATGCTGAATATGAAGATTCATATACAAAAGCTGATGATGATGAAGCTGAAGCTGAAGATGAAGAAATATGCAGTTGACCCTTGAACAAACATGGGATTGAAATTTTCAGATTTTAATTATTGTCTAGTTAAACTTGTGTAGCATTTGTGAGAGAGAAAGAGAGAAGTTGTCTTGGTGTTGATCTAATACAAAGCAAATGGTGAGGGACTTTGCACCTAAATAGGGACTACTCTTTTTTGTGTCTTTGTGTGTGACATATGATACTAACGCAGGTGGCATACCTATAAGCCCAAAAAGGGCCCTGGATCTGGTTCAATGTTTTTCTCCTAAACAATTTTTATTTTTATGATTTTAATTGCTCTTAATATCTGTGTGAAAAGTCAAAGTTAATTTAAAAATTTCTTCGTTGCCCTAAAATTTTTTCACATATAATATTTAAAACCACGTGGACCTTTGGATATAGAGCCTTTATTTTCTTTTATCTTTGTAGAATATTGCCATCATTTTGTATAACTTTCTCAAACTTCCATGTCACTTGATTTTCAAAGCAATATTTAATTATTTAACTTTTGCATTACTGATTTTATGAAATCTTGTATGTTTCAAGAAAATATCTGAACTTTTAAACATTCCTGGAAACCAATTTATAATATAATTAATTTATACTTGGGCATTTATTTGTATATACCTAGCTAGATAAAATGGTCAAATGACAAAAACATTAGAATCAGTTGTGGAAAATGATTTCCATAACTATCAAATAAGATTATCAAAGATGTTTTAAAAGAAAAGATAACTGAGGACTTTTTGCTCCAGCAACTCCATTTAGGTTACCGTTGCTTTAAAAAGCTTAAATTTATACTTTTATCCTGTACATATCTTTTTATGACTCAAAGCAAACTAGTTCTAAAAAATTGCATTCATTATGGTCTGATATACAAGAAGAAGTGAAAACTGAGTGGAGCTTAACCATAAATATATTTGCATCCATGATGATTAATGTGAAAGAGAATGCAATTTGGGGGGGGAAAGATACATTATCTAAATAAAATAGAAAAGCTAAAATTTTTAAAGCTTACAGTTTTTTTAAATTATGCTACTCTTTGCACATAAACAGTTATGTTGTATATTGAAGATAAGATGGTGTAAAGTAATTGATCCTGAAAGTGTAGGAATGGTTACAGGGAAAGAGTCATCACCAGATTGATAAATTTACAAATGTTCCCTGAAGTCTCATTTATTTTTAGTATTTTATGAAGAACAGTGAAGGTGAGTTCAAAATGAGAAATTGACTTTGGAAGCAAAGGAGTAAAATTTTTTAGAACAATTCCAAGTTTATTATATATATTTTTAGTTCAGAAAATATTTCCTGATATCGTGCCCTGGGCATAGGTTTTAGTATCAGATATCTAAAAGTAAGTGTTCTATCTGGTTTATTGAATGAAACTCACTCACTTTCAACCCTAATGCATCAACAGCAATGGCGTATAACAAAGATTACAAATGATGTTAATTTCTCCTTGAATAAAATTAGTCTTGTTAAAATTGGCAGATACTTTTTTTGACCTCCTTCCTTATCAGTGAGTCTCTTTCTCACAGTGGCCAGTGTTAGCATTTACTCTGCATTGATATAAATGAGCATTGATAAAAAAAAAAAAAAAGGTCCAAGTCATTGTTCTAGATTGACCCATAGCTATGGAGCTAAGCTTGTCTTAGTTTAACCAAATTGTCATCTGGACAGCACCATGCTACACATCCCTCAATATGTCCACACACTTTCCCATGCTTTTCATTGAATTTCCTGCATTAAAAAGAAGAATAAAATAATAATAGTAATAATAATGAGAAAAAGAAGAGAACAAGGATAAGGAAGAATAAAAAAAGGTGTTAGAAGATGAAATGGCAATCATGTCAGATTACAATTTTACTCCATTATAAATTTTTAGATGCAAACTATTCTGATACAGTAACTTTAAATGCAAATGTAAGCATTAACCCTTCTGTCAAACACTAACATTTCAAAACAATGATGAGAGAATTAAAATAAGATGTCCCATAGTTTCATTTTACTTTACTTTGAAATGGAATTATTTAGAAAATTGTAGCTTCACTTCCCAGGGACATCTTCATGCACACACATACCAAATTTTCACTGCATGATGCACCTATAAAATAAATTCTAGACAAAATGAGTTTCACACTTGCAGTAAAACGTTTCTCTTACAAAATTTCTTGAACATAAGTGGTACCTTTAAAAAAAAAAACAGAAAGTGAATATTGATTCCATTGTGTTTCACAAAATGACAGGTCTAGGCAAACAGAGGTTTAACTGTGAAGCATAGATAACATGTTCTTGTGCATAGAGTTCCCAGATGAGTTCACATTTCCAAAAACCACTGACAAGATGTCTACAAATGCAACACAGTGATGACCAGGAAAATGACAATTATTTGATTAAGGAGACAGCTGGATAATCAAAAAGCATCTTGCAACTACAACTATTCATAAAATCTTTGAAAGGTCAACTTTAGAGTATTTTGTGATATTGTTACAAAGAAAGATTTATTTTTAAATAAACATCATAGAGAATATATTGCTTGTCTGGGAAAGTCTTTATTTCCCCCTGATATGAGATGCTTCATTTTGCAGGATAAAGAATTGTAGGCTAGCCATTATTCTGTTTTAGAAAATTAAGGATAGGTCCCCAGTCCCTTCTTGCTTATAAAGTTTCAGTTGAGAAATCTGCAGTTAGTCTGATAGGTTTTCCTTTGTAGGTTACCTGCTGTTTTCATCTTACTACTTAAAGGAGTAGTAGTTTCATGTTTACTTTGGCCAGCCTAATAACTAAGTGACATGGTGATTGTCTTTTCACATTGAATCTTCCAGTAGTCCTGTGTGCTTCTTGTATCTGGATATCTAGATTTCTGACTAGGCCAGGGTATTTTTCCTCAATTATTCCTATGAACAGATTTTCAAGCCCTTGTGTATCTTCTTCTTTGCCTTCAGGGATGCCTATGTTTGTTTGGCCTCCTTACATAATCCCACATTTCTTGCATACTTTGTTTATTCTTTGTGTTTGTTTTCTTTCTCTTTGACTAATTTGTTTAGCTCATAGATGTTATCTTCAAGCTCTGAGATTCTTTCTTCTGCATGATTCAGCTTATTCTTAAGGCTTTCCATTGTGTTTTGTAATTCCTTGAAAGCATCTTTCATTTCCAGGATTTCTGTTTGGTTTCACCATAATACTTCAATTTCTTTAGAGAATTTTTCATTCATTTCCTGCATTGTTTTTATGGCTTCTGTGTGTTGGGTTTTTATTTTCTGTTGAATTTCATTGTGTTTTCTTACAATACATATTCAAAATTCTTCATCTGTCATTTTAACCATTTTGTTTAAGTTGGTATCATTGCTGAGGAGCTAATGACTTCTTATCTCTCTCTTGGTCAAGAGCTGGGGGTGCTAGGGCTGGATTATGGCCCTGTCTTCAAGTCCCCAAAGATCATTCCCTGACAGTGCTGGGGAGAGAAGTGCTAGTCCTGAATTGTCTTAGGGGCATTTTAGCAAGTTTGATAAACCTCTTGGCTTACCTCTGACCTGTTGTCGTCACCTCTTCCCTATGGAGTGTAGGGAGATTGGTCCCCTAGCTTAGGCTTCAAGCTGGTGGATTGCACTTGTGGGCATGTATCCACTGTTTCCTAATAGCTTGAGATGGAAGGCCCCGTGTTTAGTTATTGGGTTGATCCCAGTGTCATTGATTGTAGTTTGCAAGGAGGAGTCAGTTACTGAGGTAATCTATTGTGCCCCTGGAATGCTCTGGTCCCCCAGGTGGGGTATAGAAATGCCCCAAGCTCTGGGAGGGGCCTTGTAGCTTCTAGGGGTTGCTTGGACCCTGATCCCCCCTGAGGTGTGGGGAGGAGCAAGATTGATCATAGCTGGGGTGCGAGAGCCTGGGTGTGTGAGCCTCTATGGTGCTCAGATGTTGTTCATCTGGCCACTAGGGGAAGCCACTGATATGGAGTTCAGGGCTATCTCACCAAGCTTGAAGGGCTGCTCCTAATGGAAGGGGTCTATTCCTGCAGTTGCTGAGGTCTCTAGCCAAATTTTTCTGTCCCTGTCCACAAACTCGGGCACTTTCCCCTCTGATGGGTCCACTTGTGTGTCCTTTCTGTCCAAGACCGGCTCTCAAGTTTCCCCACAGTTTGTGTGTCTGGCCCGCTGGCATATGTCTCCATGTGTCACTGGCAGATAGGGGAATCTCCAATTGTGCACTCCTTTTCTGCCTCTAGACCCCAAGGCGAGGTAGGTGGGCCTCTCTATCTCTAGAAGTGCATGCCAGAGCAATGCTTCCACTGGGGGGAAAGTGGCAGCTCACGGAACTCTTGGTTCAAGCTGAACTCCCTATTAAAGTGAGTGGGAGTGGAGGCTCCAATTCATCTGGTGCCCCCTGAAGCATTTAGTTGCCATGGGAAGCAGTACTTAGGCAAATGGAGTAACAGTGGCACAGCAAGCTCCAATATGGCGGTTCTCTGGGGGGAGGGAGGCGGGGGCTCACCCACGGAACCCTGCTCTCTTGTGCTCCTCCACACCCTCCTAATGGGCATGAGCTCCCACTTGTCCCCTGATCTTGGAACCAGGATCTCTCCCCCATGCCTCCCCACCCCATTGCCTGCACCATCAGCAGGTAATCGTGCCAAATGCCAATGGACAGGAAGATCACAACCTGAGGTTGCCCTGCTGGCTGGGGGTGGAAACAGGAACTGAAAGCAGGTCACTTGGAACAGAGAATTCTAGCAGCTGCTATGGTTCAGGGAAGGGGCTGCGGACTTCCTGCACCAGAAGGAAGTTGAGGGGGGGCACACCTCCACCTTCCTCTCCAACCTGGGGCCACCGCAGCATTACCTGGCTCTTCTCCGAGCTGTGGTGGTGGCTATGCCGACCGAGGCAGGCTTAGCTGGGAGTGCGTGGGGAGCCAAGTCACTCAGCGCAAGGCACTTTGGCAGTTGCTATGGAGTGGGTGTGGCCACACAGCTAGGAGTGGATCGAGCCAAAATTACTTCCTGGGATGCCAGGAGTGGAGGAGGTACCTGGAGGTGGCATCCAGATGCAGGATGCCAACTCTCTGGTCTGTTGTGGCACTCCCCCGTGGGATGAGAGCCCTATATCCCACTGCTGGCCTGAAGACCCCAGACCCCTTGGGGGAAGGAGAAAAAACCCTTACCCTTTTCCTGGGCTCCAGATCTCCCTGAAATTAGTTCATGCTGATTACTACCTTCTATCTTCCCCTCTCTCAGCTGCTTGGTTCTTCCTGGCGGTGTTTTGCTGGACTCCCCTGGGGTCTGTCCCTGGGGTCCACTTCTGACCAATAATCACTCTCCACTCTCCTCAGTCCAATCCTCAACCCTTCTGCCAAGTCAGCCAGACAGGCTTTGTCTCTAGTCAGCCATCTTGGCTTTTCCTCCATACCCTATTCTTAAATGAAGAGCCTTTACCTCACACAGTGTTTCTTTCCTAAAATTATGTGTATATATATTTTTAAAAAGCAGTTTCAAATGTAATCCCAATATAGCTTTTAGTTTGAAATTGCATATAATGATTTTCAAATTAACATTAAATAATAAATGCTAGAGAAAAGCTTAGGCATATATAAACAAGTAAAATAGTGAGCAGACTTGTTTTACTTTCTATCAGAACATACTATAAAACATGTAATCACCAATTAGGCAATGATATAAAGATATAAATAAATCAGTGGAACAGAACAGAGAAATGAGAAAAAAAGGGCCAGTATATATGATAATTTAATATATGCAAACAAGACATTCCAATATGGGGGGAAAGTAAATGGTGGCATTGATGTTTACTCATATGGAAGTAAATAGTTTTGGTGCCCTATATAATATTAAATACTAAAATACATTCCAAATAAACTTAAAGTTTATTATACAATAATTAATAAATATCTTACAAGAAAATGTAGGAGATTACATGTACAACTTATAATAGGTATATACAGGAAACTAAGACACTATAAGTATTTTACTAGATAAAAATTAAAATGAATATAAATACAAACTAACAAGAGAAAAGGTACACATCTCAAAAACGGGGCAACGGTTTGGACATTTCACAGTTTTAAATTAATTGAAATTTTAAATTGATTGAAAGCTTTAAATTGATTGAAGTTTTAAATACATTGAGAGAACAATCTGGTATTATAAAATTAAAGAGAACTTCACGATACAATGATAAGTAAAAAAATAAAACATAACAAAATACCATCTATGATACTAGTTTTGAAAGTAAAAATTAAATGTGCGTGTACATTTAAAAGTTGGGGAAGTTTATTATTAAATATGGTAATAATAATGCAGTTGTATCTGATTATTAGGGTTTTGAATATGTTTTGTATTGTTATACCTTTCTCAAGTTTTTCTCTGTACCTAAGCACCCTTATCTTTCTTCAGTATTTCCCAGGTTGGTTACTGGCAACCGCATTCCACTAATTGCTGTTGCTTAAGTGTAAAGCTAAAATAATAGTTCATAAAGATATTTTACTATATGCAATACATATATAAAAATATATATCTATCTTTTATATTATTTAATCATCCCTGATGATGCATGATGATAGTGATGATTAAATATTTATTGCCTATGTATTGTCTGCCTTACCAAAAGAGCTTGGACTTTGGTCTTTTCAATGCTGAATCCACCAAGCCTATAGTAAGTGCAACATAAATACTTACATAGTAAAAGAAGGAAGTATTTTAGAGGAAAACAAAATTACAAAGTTTTCTGTTGTTTGTTTTGAAAACTTTGGCACATCACAAATTCAATCTGAAGATTACTAGCAGCCAATGTATAAATTCACCTACATCTCAGAATAAATCAACCTAATGCACAAATAAAGCATCACTATTCTCAGGATTGAGACAAGAGGGAGATTTTCCTTGCACATATGCTTAACAAAATGCTTTCACCAAAATTTTCATAATAAATAAATATATGTCACAAGTCTGTTTCTTATAAAATCACTCAGTGTAGCTTAATGTCATTGCTAAAATGCATTTCAGGAGAAAAAAACCCCTGTAAGCACAATATTGACACAGAGCAGACATGAAAGTCTGTCTAAGGTTGGTTATAGGATAGGGAAGGTTTGGCAGAATATATGGACCACTTATGCTTTAAACAATTCTATATAAATATCATCTTTCTTAACTAAACTTTTGACAAGTATCAAGTAGCAGTAATTTTGAAGTTTTATTAAATAGTGCTAGGAATGCTGATTGTCTCTCGTAAGAGTTATGAGAGCAATGGAGGCCCATTGCTTTCATGGGCAGTCGAATGGTGGTTGGAATTATACCGTGAGCTAAGGAGTCAGACAAGACTTGTGACTAATAAAAAAACCACTCACCTTTGCACACAGGCAGTATAATGAACTACAATGGCAGGATCATGATTGTTTTCTAGAAAAAATATTGGGTTTGCTGTCACCCATCAACAAACAACAATCAATGTCCCACAAATTCTGTACCAAAAAAATTTGTTGCAGTTGATTTTAAAGCAGAGAATTTTGGGGGATGCACATACTTAAACTTCTTGTTTAATCATAAAAAATCAGAATGCTGTAACTCTGCCTATGCACCTTATAAAATAACTCATTGCAAAATGCACATCTAAGTAATTATATTAGATAGCTATGTATATGGAGTAATCTAATATAAGCTAATAAAATCTTGGAGGTTTCTCCCCAAAACATTGTGATTGTAGAAGACAAGAACAGTATTATTACATTTTTGGTACTAATTACTTAACATGCCAGGTGTCTAATAACAACACTTAGTAAAGACACTTTTAGTTTATGATGATAATATGTCATCTATATATAATAGAATATTTCCATTCTTATCTAAACATGGTATCCAGCTATTAGGAAACAGTCTATAATGGGTCCAGGACACAACCCTATATGGTCTCACCTATATGACTAGATTCGTAAGTTTAAAAGTAAACTTTGAACATTTCCCTCAATAGTTCCTCTTGTTTTAATCCTTGCCTTGGTGAACAGCTCCACAATAAGCTGATATCTTCTAAAATCTATTACAAACATAACTGTGTTTTCATCTCTTCTTCCCCCTATGATGCTAGTAGCTAAAAACTATTGTCTATGTAAAGCCCTTTATCGAAATAATGTCCCATTTACACAATTTAGCATGGTGAAGTAGTTTTTCCCAATCTGGTCCCTGTCTACATATATAGTCTTATTTTTCAACTGGCGCCTTTCTAGCAACCATGCCAATCTCATGTAAATTGATGAAAATACAACTATATTTTTAAACACCTCAGTGCTTTTTGCCTTTGCTTTGACCTCTGCCTAGAATTTCCCCGTCTTCCTGTCTTCCTGGTGATGTACTACTCATATCTAAATCTCAACTTTAGTTCCATACTTTAGTATAGCAATGTCATTTGCTCAGTTCTCATTGATAAAGAGGAAATGACTCCAAAGTAAATATGCTTAATGCAATTTAATAGTTATTTTCACACTTTTGGTTCAAAGAGAGAAACTGGGCATGGAGCACGCACAGCCCTACAATTGTTAGAAGAAAAACAGAAGCAGAGAGATTACAGCCAATTTCTAGAATAGTAAGACCAGAGAGAAAAATATTAGTAAGCAGAATGGATCAGTTCTTAGCCTGTAATATGTATCAGGGAGCAAGAAACACAAAGGAAGCTGAATTCGTAGGCAAAATTCTGTATACTCTGAAGTCATGGGTAAGGAACAGGTGACCAAAGGTGAGTGTGAAAAGTGGGCTATAAAACAGGAATAACCCTTTACCACTTTTAGATGCAGCCAAGCATTTATTTCTCTGGGTAAAACAAGGAGACTTTTAATGAGTAAATAAAAAGCTATAATATATAATAACTATCAAATGAAATTACCCAGGGATAACAAAGCCAAATGTTCAAAAGCATAGTGAATCATCACAATGATACATGCAAAGTTGAGAGTTGAAGGTATAGGGAAGTTCAAACTTCCCTCTGAATGTTTGATAACTGAGTCTGCTGAAATAAATTGACAATAGATAGTTCACAAGAGAAAAGACACGTAAATTATTTAAGTGCATGATAGTCACACAAAATATGAAACACAAAGAAAGGGCCAGATGGTGGAAGTTTTTATTGCATAAAGGAATAAGGGCTTTAGGCTTTTGGGGGAGGTATCAATAAGTTAAGGGAGGGAAAAAAGGAGGTACTGCATAGTGAACAAAGGTTGTCTTATTATGCAAATAAGGTCTCCCAGGTAATAAAAGAAGACTCCAGAAGAACATGCAATAGCCTGTCTGGGAGTGATGATGGCTTTTAATCTCCTCTTTGGTGATTAATCTTCCCTGGATGTCTAATGAGATTCCTAGGGAGTGGGTTCAAGACAATTGCATTTCTTTTGGAAGAACTTCCCTCAGTCAGATAAAGGAACTTTAGAGACAGGTCCTCTTGGTGCTTTAGGAAAGAAAAAGATTGAGAGACCAGGGGATGGGAGAAGGTCAAAGAGACCTTGAGGCTGCTCCTTTCTTTCAAAGTGCCATACTTTGGTGTATCATTTTCTGAGACCCAACAAAGGCTTCCATAAGTCTTCAAATCAGAGAGAAATACAAAATTTTAAAACAAGTCCACACTTACAGTCCTCATTTTGAAATGTCAAAGCAATAAGGATAAAGTAAATATTTCAAGCACTTCTTTTAAAGTTATTTACAGATTAATATCAGACTTCCCATCAGTAGCATTGCTTCCTAGAATGCAATCAATGACTTTGGTGTTCTAAAGAAAAATAATTTTCAACTTTAATTCTGCATCTAAGCAAACTAGTACTCACCGGTAAAGGTGAAATAAAGTCATTTTCTGTCACGTAGAAATTCAGAAAGTTTACCTCACAAACCAGCTTTTTCAGGAGGTTGTTTAAAGAATATCAGGAAGAAAATAGATGGGATCTAAGAAAGCATGAATCTAATTGATGAAAACAGAGGAGGGAAGATAGATGTATAATAGGCTCAGAGAGTAAACAATTTATATGGCAGCTAACAGACAGAGCATTAAGAGAAGAAATGTCAAGGGATGACGAGCATAACATTAAAAAAAAAGGTACAAAAAATCATGGTCAAAAATAAAGGACATGGTCCAAATTCAAACAGTAAAACAATGGGTTTTGAAAATAAAAACCAAATGAATATCAACCAATAGATGTGAGAAATGAAAATATATTTAAATTATACTTTTAAACAAGGCCTATTTTTTCTCTGACAAGAAAAAAGAAGGCAATCAGAAACTTCAGAGGGGGAGAAAAACATAAAAACAAAGTATAATCCAAAAATAAATTAGATCAAAAAGATTTGGAGCCCTTCCTCACATGTAGGCTTTCTGACTTGGTCAGGTGGCTTCAGCCCATCTGTGATGGGTTTCTCCAGCCTACAAGGAGCTTATCCTCACCCTTTCCTGAGATAGCTCTTGTGCCCACCTTTGTGGAGCCTGAAGGCAGGTTCATCAGACCTAGCCGCACCCAGCCTCATTCCTACAACCACTTCTGCTGTAGTTCAGAATAAGGAGTCCCCTGGGAACTACATAGACCCGTCCACCACCTGGGGCATCTGAGTGCTTCTCCTGATGGACTAGAGCCAGTCACAGGTCCCAGAAAACATAGTTATAGCTGGCTCTTTCCTGCAAGCACCATATACTGGCAAGGAAGACAACTTGCACAGCCCGTTACAGCATTTACTGATTTAAACATATAGGGTATGGCTAACTCTTACTCACAAGCAACACCTACTATCTCAGAGATTAAACTGGGCATCCCAATATAATTCACACTGTTAAGAAGACCACAGACCAAAGAGAAAGGATTTCAAAGACCTCCATCTTCCCTCATTAACAAGAGACAGGAAATTGTCTCATACACATAGTTCACAACTGCTACAGCTGACAAATAACCAGAGATTAAGAAAACCACCACATTAATAATATCTATAACCATGGTATCCATCTAGAACCTAGACCCCCATCAAAATACCCACAACCAAAACCAAAGGTACTTAACCAACATATATACCATAGACATACCCCTAAGAGTTGGGGGCAGGAGGGAATCCCTATCTAAACAAAAAGCACATCTAAATCAAGAAGTGACAGCTGCCCCAGATGAGAAGGAATCAGCACAAGAACTCCAGAAGTATGAAAAATCAGAGTGAAAGGATACCTCCAAAAGAGCACATCAGCCCTCTAGCAATGGATCACAAGTAAAATGAAAATACTGAAATGACAGATAAAGAATTCCAAATATGAATTATAAGAAAGCTCAATGAAATCTAAGAGAAAATGGAAAACCACGTCAAAGAAACCAGAAAAACAATTCAAGAAATCAATAAAAAAATTGCTAAAGAGATAGACATATTAAAAAATAAATAAATAAATTGAACTTCTGGAAATGAAATATTCATTTAGGGAAATATATATATATATATATGTATATATATATATATATATATATATATATATATATATAAACAGTGGAAAGCTTTAAGAATAAAATAGACCAAGCAGAACCAAGAATTTCGGAACTTAAAGACCACTCTTTCAAATGAACAGTTAGTCAAAAATATAGAACAAAGAATCAAGAAGAATGAACAAAGTCTACAAGAAATATGGGATTATGTAAAATAGCCAAATATAAGAATCATAAACATCCCTGAAGGTGAAGAAGAAAAAGCAATAGGCCTGGAAAACCTATTGTGAAAAAATTTTCCAGTCTTGCTAGAGATTTAGACACCTAGATATAAGAAGCTCAGTGATTCATTGCAAAAAGAGAATCACCTAGGAATATAGTTATCAGACTGGCCATAGTCAACATGAAGGAGGAACTCTTATGAGCCACAAGGCAAGAATATTAAATAACTTACAAAGGAAAGCCCATCAGATTAACAACAGACTTTTCAAAAGAAACCATACAAGCCAGAAAGGAATGGTACCCTATCTTTAGTCTCCCCAACCAGAATGATTCCCAGCCAGGAATTTCGTATCCTGTTAAACTAAGTTTCATAAATGAAGGAGAAATAAAGTCAAACACAAGCAAGAACTAAGGGAATTTTCCACTAATAAAACTGTCCTACAAGAAATGCTTACACATGCATTATACATGGAACAGCACAATAGATACCAACCTGTGTAAAAATACCCTGAAATTATAGGTCACATTTCTCATGAAACAATATTATAAGAGGAAAAAGAAAACAATAAGGTATCATCTAACATGTTGAACAGAATGGTATTCCACATACTAACACTGAATGTGAATGGTCTGAAAAGACATAGACTGTCTGAATGTATGAAGAAACACAACCCAATAGTCTCTAAGAAATACATCTAAAGCACAAGAACCCACAAAGATTCAAGATAATGAGATGCAAAATAATTTCCACATAAATAGAAAGCAAAGTGAGCAGGTATAGCCATTCCCATATAAGATAAAATAGAGCATAAATTTACAATGGTAAAAAGGACAAAGATGGTCTCATATAATGCTAAAGAGAATATTTCAACAAAAAGACACAACAATCCTAAATATATATGCACCTAACACAGAAGATCCCAAATTCATAAAGCAAATTCTTCTAAATCTAAGCAAAGAAATAAACAGTGGCATCTTAACAGTCAGGTACTTCAACATTCCACTGATAGAACTGGACAGATAATTGAAACAGGAAATGAATATATAAGCACTGATTTAAACAAAACTCCAGAAGAAATGTAACTAATAGACATTTATAGAACATTCTACCCAAAAAACTAATGAATATACTTTTTTCCCCATAAGCACAAGCACATAGGACATTCTCCAGGATTGATCATACCTTAGAGCATTGAACAAGCCTCAGCAAATTCAAAAAATCAAAATCACATCACAGTGGAATAAAACTAGAAATCAATTTCAAGAGAAACAATAAAATTTACATAAAGTCATGGAACTTAAACAAGTTGCTCCTTAAGAACCCTTGGGTCAATGATGAAATTAAGATGAAAACCAAAAGATTCTTCAAACTTAAGGGCAAAGGAAACACAAGTTTTCAAAATCTATGGGATATAGCAAAAGAAGCCCCAAGGAGAAAGTTCATAGCCTTAAAGTCTACATCAAAAAGACAGATCACAAATTAACAACCTAATGTCACATCTCAAGGAACTAGAAAAAGAACAAAAAGCCAAACCCAAAACCAGCAGAAGAAAAGAAAAAACAAAGCTCAAAGCAGAACTAAATGAAATGGAAACCAAAAACAAACACACAAACAAAAATACAAACCATCAATGAAATAAAGGTTTAGTTCTTTGAAAAGATAAAAAAAAAAAATAGACCACTAGCTACATTAACCACATAGAAATGACTCAAATAACCTCAATCAAAAATGAAAAAAGGAGACATTGCAACTGATACCACAGAAATACAAAATATCATCAGTGACTACTCCCAAAACCTCTATGCCAACAAACTAGAAAACCTACAGGAAATAGATAAATTCTTGGAAACACACAACCTTCCAAGCCTGAATCAGGAAGAAAGAAAAATCCTGACCAGAACAATAATGAGCAGTGAGATTAAAGCAGTAATGAAAGGAAAAAAGAAGTCCAGACGACACGAATTCACAGCCAGGTTCTACCAGACCTACAAAGTAGTGGTATCTATCGTACAGAAACTATTCCATAACATCGAGAAGGAGGGAATCCTCCCTAATTCATTCTATGAAGCTAATAACACTCTGATACCAAGTGTAGTAAAGGACACCACAAAAAAGAAAACTATAGACCAATATCCCTTATGAACATCGATGCAAAAATTCTCAATAAAATACTAACAAACCGAGTTTGATAGCACATCAAAAAGATAATCCATCTATCTACCTATCATCTATAGAGAGAGAATACTTCTCAGCCATAAAAAGGAAGCTGCAAAGTGGAAGAAATTGGAGACCATTATCCTAAGTGAGGTATTTCAATAATGAAAAACCAAACACTATAGGTTATCACTAATAAGTGGGAGCTAATAGATGGGTACATATGGGCACAAAGTGATACAAAGGACATGAGAAATCAAGAAGGTGAGAGGTTGGGAGGGTGGGTGGGACATGAAAACTTGCCTAGTAGGTACAATGAACACTGTTCTGTTTGTTGATTGGCACACTACAAGTCCCGACTTAATCCTTATACAAGATATCCTTGTAACAAAAACCACTGGTACACCCTTAGTTAATATTTTGAAACAAAAAGAAAAGAAAAAGTGATTTTGGGAAGGTATTTATTAGATGCTGTCTAAAGTTGAAAAGTCAAAAATCAGCAACACAGGCCAGGCGCGGTGGCTGACGCCTGTAATCCTAGCATTCTGGGTGGCTGAGGCGGGTGTATCGCTCAAGGTCAGGAGTTCAAAACCAGCCTGACCAAGAGCGAGATCCTGTCTCTACTAATTGACCAGCTAAAAACATATAGAAAAAATCAGCCGGGCATGGTGGTGCATGCTTGTAGTCCCAGCTACTCGGGAGGCTGAGGTAGAAGGATTGCTTGAATCCAGGAGTTTGAGGTTGTCGTGAGCTAGGCCGATGCCATGGCACTCTAGCTTGGGCAACAGAGTAAGACTACATCTCAAAAAAAAAAAAAGTAAATAAGAATCAGCAACACATACACATGCATACATGCGCACACGCACACATTTCTGAAGTAACCCGAGAAGAACTATAAAGAGATTAGGAACACCTAGAGAAGTGTAAGGGAAGGGACTTTTATTATACGCCCAATTTTACTTTCGATTTTAAAACATACATACATGAATTAATGTGATTTTTTTTTTATTTTAGAAAAGAAACTAATACATATATCCATATCACAACATATCTTTTCTTCCAAATTCATTTTCAGAAATTATTAGACGATTTTAAAAGTGCATTTAGACTGTCCAAATGTAATTATTTATGGATATCACATTCTATAAATCTTAAGTCACAGGCTAACACCAGAATGTGAGCACAAACTATCTTCTTGTAGAATAAATGGCTCACATTTCCCCAAGGGTACACATTCTTTTGAGAATAAATTGCATTCACAATGTTGCATTATTACATTTATTTTAGGACTACAGGCTAAATCCATTAAACTTGTAATGATGTGTTTTTTTTTCTTTTTTTGCCCCTCCAGGCTATGGGAAAAGACTTATTTTCACAACTACTCTAAGTCATTAGAAGTATTGTTAATTTACTACTATCTCAAGTCTCTTCATCTTTAATCTACATTGATTTTCTGTCTTAAACACAAAAAGTGTGCATTTGTAATGCTTTAGCTCCAATAAGTTTTCTTTTGGATATTTTTTCTCCTAGAAAAATTGAATAAACCTGGCAAAACAACTACTTGAACATAGATTAATAATTTTCTAGAAGTGAGTTGAAGGAGTGAAAATATTTTTAGGGAGGTAATATTAGATTTAGAAGAGCATATGACCAGGAAAACAAACATAAGAAGTGCTCCCTGTTTCTGGCTGTTGGTAATATTCTCCATGGAGACTGGAGCTCTAAAACCAATTAACAATCAAATCATGGCTGGTCATCAGCAAATAGTAAAATCCAGAAATTTGGAGAAGGTTTTCCCCCCAACACACAAATTGAGTATGTGACTCCTTGCTTTTAAAGACCCACTAAGATGTCTATATGTTAATATTTCCCAAATTGCTATATCAGAATAATTTTACAAAATGGTTATTGGCTTTGTCTTTTGGTTCTCTTGTTACCATGTGGCCCTGATGCCTTGCTCAGGATGGCATAAGGCTCCTTTTCTTAGGCATGCTGGCTTTAGGGAAAGCAAAGTTAAGGAAGTCAATCCAGTGACACCTTGTCAGATATTGACCTTGGATCATTGGGGAGAAGGATGTTTGTCAACTTATAAATTAATATTCATCAACAACCATATGTATCACATTTAAAAGAATGAATAAAAAAAACCAGTGGCCTCAATTGGTGAGAAGTTCAGTGCTTAGCAATAATCAAAAATTATCATTTAATACTTTAAAACATGGACTAAAAGGAGTATTTAATTCTTTTCTTCATTATTTTGGAAGAATGCACAGAGATATTATGACAGTTTTATAGTTTATTGTTCTAAGAACAGAAGGAAGAAGACTCACGAATATTGGCTTCTCTTTCTAACCATCACAGCCCTGTTTCATCAAATCAGTTTTCACCACATTATTTTAATCTCTTGCTTTTTCAGTTTTAAAAAAACAGAAAACTAATCCCAATATTTCCTATTCATTTGATTTTAGGATTAGTTATTGTAGTCTAAACTGATGCTATGGAAAAATTCTTCATTAGATATAATAATATGTATGTATATGTGTGTATTTTCGTATTTCCTAGGTCTTTTCTGTTTCCTATATATTTTGAGTATTTTTTAAGTTATATAGAAAAACATTATTTTATAAGTTATTTAAGACTCTTTAAAAATAACAAATGTAGAAAGATATACTTTATCCTTAACTAATATATAATTATAATATATATTAAATATAAATTATAGATACATGTGTATATATGTATTTGTATGCACTACCATCATGAAAATGCTGAATACCATTGGAAAAGAAAAAAAATACTACTCTAATTCACTTTTACTAGAGATTAAGGAAACCTTGTGATATTGGTCTCTTACAAGAATAAAACATACGTCAATAAGGATTTTTTATTCTTAATTCTTGAGACATGAAATCATTTTCCCATTAAATATGGAGCTAAAATCATAAGCCATGATGTAGGAGTGGCAGTCTCAATTTAAAATCTAAATCCTTGAAACTGCAATGTCAATTGCATTCAATGTCATGATGAATTTTAAATTTGTCCATAACTTAACAAAACGTTTTTTCATTTAGCAGATAAATTGAGGCTCTTTGAACTATGTTCCTAAGAGACAGTTGAGTACTGTGGTTACAAGCACGGTTTGGCAGTCAGGAGCCCATAGGCCAACATTCTACCTCTTACAATTTCCTACTCATATCAGATTGGACAAAAGTTTTGTCAAGTTAATGTGAGCTCTATAGGATTTGTCAAGAAAGATATCCAGGAGTAAAGGTCATGAAATTGGTAAGCAAAAATAAATATGATTCTTATAAATATTACTGTGATTTTAGTATACTGCCCTCTTCTCTGTGTTTATGAATTCTGAATAATGGAATTTTAGCTATTTTGAATTTATTTCTCGTTTAGGAACTGAGTTTTTCCAGAAGGAAGGAAGAAAGGAAGGAGGGATGGAAAGGAAGAAGGAAGAAATTTTTCGCATGTTACACAGCAACATTTTCTTTGACAATATCACCACAAAAGTCACTGTGTCTTAAGCAGATAGGAATCTACACATTCCTCAGATTATTTTAGACAACCTAAAGCAATACAACCCATTAATTTTTTGTGTCGTTAACTAATAAACACTTGCTATCCCAAATCATATTTTGCTTGCCAGTGTCTTTAGCCCAAATGAAGATGCATTATATAATAAAATACAATTCCATTTATGACTTGAAGTAATGCTGTCATAGGAGCCATTGTATATATTTCTTCATAAATTATTCCACCAGAGCTTTTCTTTGGGACCTAATATGCTCAAGAATTATACAATAAAAGTTCTTTGTATGGATTCTGCCTTTAGATTCATTCTCTTTGCTTGGAATTGAAATTATTTATTTCATTTTCCTTCAGCATATTATATTCCATAAAGTGCCAGAGGCCCTCAAAGTGTACTAATGGGTTCTTGTTCCAATTAACTGTTTTACATTTTTAAATGTTTCTTCTTTGCTACTATGAAAAAGAAGCTTAGTGAAGGAAACAAAAATCATTACCAAAACTCTCTTTTATTTGTTTCTACTGTACATAGTATTTGAGAGAATTTCAGCATGTTTTTTGATGGGGATGTGGATCAATTAAATAGAATAAAATGTCCCATCGGTAATTTGAAACTCTTCAAAAATAGCAAATGTCCTTAGATTCAATTTCAGGGAATATGTCTTCTGTTTTAATAAAATTAGACCTGAGGATAATGAAACCTCATCTTTTCCAAAATGCTATTTAAATTTTATAATATTAAGTGCAATGGAAAATATCACAAAGTGAAAAGGACTTAATTTTAATAAGAGAAAACTCGTAAATATTGAAATGAAACTTCATGTTGTTTAAAGGGTAAATGTCTTCATTCAATGATCCATATGTATAAATTGTTCAGATAAACACTAAGACTCCTGAGAAAAAAATGAGCAAAGAACATCAAAAGGCAATCCTTCAAAATGGAAATCAGAATGAGAAAGGAACATATAAAAAAGGCTAACTGACTAAAGAAATATAATTCAAACAAAATGACATTTTTTCCCATCAAATTAACAAGTGTGAAAACAGATAATACACATAGTTAGAAAGAATGCAGTAAAATAGACTTTGCTGTACACTGGTAGGAGGATAGTCCAGTAAAATAATTTTGGGTAGGTAATTGTCAATTATATACTAAGAGTCTTAAAATTGTTAATATGATTTGATTACACCTAGATATTTATCTTAAGGAATGAATGACTCCCAGATGAAGATGAGAGTAGTTTTTATGGAGGTGATTATAGTGAGTTATTTATAATAGAAAGACATGGAGATAGCATAAAGTACAACATTAAGATAAAGGGTGAAATGATGGAAGTCATGTTAATATTAAAATTGTTCAGTATAAAGTTAAATAAAAAAAACAGGATGCATTTGAATACACAGCATAATCAGACATGTTTCATTTGTATATACATGGAGAAAATATGCAAAAATATTAAAAATTTTCAGTCATGAAATTATAAAAGTGCTTATTTTATGTTGAATTGTTTTAATATAAAAATATAAATATCAAAATCATAAAGACCTACATTTTTAGAGGAGAGGAAAATAATGTTCCTTTTAACATTTAAGTTTCCAGGGCATAGGGAGCCTGTTGAAACTTCTTGACTGCGGTAATCCATTATTGTCAGTTGCAGCTTGCTCCAAATCAGTCATTTTTCTTCTAGCCCCAAATTCTTCATTGACCAGAATTTCTGTTATCTCTGATTCCATTTAAGTTTCTTTTAACTATGAATCTTTTTGACATCTTTAGGCAAACTGAAATTCTTAATTCCATTTTTATGGTAAGTTCCCTATTTTCCTGATTCCATTTTTGGCCTTCAACCATCATGACAACATGATCATTAGATTCCATAGTACAATTATTCAGAAATACAGTTGACCCTTGAAGAACACAGGTTTGAACAACGTGAGTCCACTTATATGAGAATTTTCTTCTGCTTCTGCCACTCCTGAGACAGCAAGACCAACCTCTCCTCTTTCTCCTCCTCTTCAGCTTACTCAACATGAAGACAACAAGGATGAAGACCTTCATGATGATCCATTTCCATTTAATGAATAGTAAATATATTTTCCTTTCCTTAGGATTTCCTTAAAAACATTTTCTTTTCTCTAGCTTACTTTATTCTAAGAATACATTATATAATCTATATGTCACATATAAAATATGTGTTAATCGACTATGTATGTTATTGATAGGCTTCTGGTCAACAGTAGGCTATTAGTTACATTTTGGGGAAGTCAAAAAATTATGTGTGGATTTTTGATTTCACGGGGCTTGGCACCCTTAACCTTTGCATTCAAGGGTCAACTGTAGTTTGTTGCACAGAAATTACACAGAATGATATCTAGAACAAAGATCGATAACAGCAGGTGAGTGATACTATAACGGAAACCTAAAACACACAGTACTGGTTTTAAGATAAGGTGGCCAGTGAGGCCAGGGAGGGCAGCAAGGGGATGGAGCGGAGAGAGGAAGAGCAGTGAGTAAATTGTTTTTGAGGGCTAGAGAAAAGAAGACTCATGGTAATTACTCTCCAAACAATTATCTTGGCTACCGCCTGCAGTAACTGGGAAGGTAGACAATATACCTGTGAACTTTTGAGTCTGGCTAAAGGGCTTTCCAAGCAAACATTTGGCAGTGCTATTTGTCATCTTTCAGCCACAGACAACATGATATCTTAAGAGAGAGATGAGCTAAAGGAAGATTTTCAAGCAGGATTTAGAGACTACATTTCCAACCAAGGACTTGCTGAATTGGAAAACAAAACTTTCTCATTTACTTCATCTCCAGCTGGCAAAAGATTCTCAAAGTAAGATATTGTCTCAAGGAATAAAACCAAATTCAGAGTGCTGCCTGTAGGTCAAGATCAAATCAAGAGTGTAGCTCTGAGACACACTGTTAAGACCTCAGAAAGATTTTAAATGGTGTCTAATAGTCTCAGCTAGACAAACATTTTAACAATCTTAAAGGTATTGTCCTGATACCCTAACTCTTATCCCATGCCAGAAAAGTGACATGTATCAAAATATTTGTGGGTATATCTTTTATTCAAAGAGATGAGATTACAATTTGACACATAGAAATCCCACAAAATATTTTTAAGCATTGTAGTCTCTTGGAATAAAAGGAATAACAATAATTCAACCAATATCTGGAACACTTTGCTCTATTTTAAATTTCTTTTTAGCCTATTTTTATGCTACACAGTTTAATATTATATTCAAATAATAACAAGAAGAAAGATATTATAGCTAATATTTTTTGAGTGCTTTTTAAACACCAAGCATTGTCCTAAGGATATTTTACAGAATATCCCATTACTCCTCAAAACCAACCTCTGTTTTTAAATGGTTAAAACATTTTGATTCACATCTAGATTTTTATCCCAAGAACTTCATCAGAAATGGAGATATGTATATGATGATATTCAAAGCAGCATTATTTATAAAAGGAAAATAATGAAGGAACATCAACGTCTAATGAGAGAGGAATGGCAAATTAAGAATTTTTTCATATAATGGCTAATAATTAAGCATTATGAGTTAATATAATTATTACTTTCATTTAAAACATAAGAAAACTAGAGATCAGTGAGGTGAAGTTGTGCAAAGTCACACAGAATTTGGCAGATCCAAGATTTCAGTCCTGGTATATGACTTCAGAGACCTCACTCCCAACCACTGCAATATCCTTCCTACACTGGATCAAATTACAATTCATAGAAGAAAATGGACACTACTGTCATAGGTTGTGGATTGGAAAACTTCATCCTGCAAGAGAACACATCTCACTTTTTACAAGATTTGGATGGGGACCTAGCCTCAGAGATGACTCGCACTGGGGTCTGGGCATACACCTAGAGGCCAAGACTATGGGCTTCTCACTCCTCCTTAGCCAGACGTGGATCCTTTGGTTCCAGCTCCCACCACATTGCCTGTGTCGGTTCCAATGAGCTTTATCTGGGTTCCAGATGACAGAGAGAACAGATCACAGGAGGGCACATTTTATGAGAAGGAGGCTTTCATAAAACCTAAGGAGGCCTGCTGGTCTGTGCTGAACAAGGCAGAGCATTCACTGCACTATCTTATATATGAGCTTTTACCACAAACTTGCTTTATAATTTTAAATAAATGCCAATAGACTTTTCCTTTGTCAAAAAATAGAAGAAATAGAAAAAATGATGAAACTATAAAAATTCTACATTAATGAAGAGCGATAGCTGAGATCTGAGGCATGTACAAACGTAAAAAAACCCTAAGTTATGGTTCCCATAGCAACTGCAACACAGTTGGATTTCACTTTTATGTTAAGTAAGTTTAACTTGAGTGGGAATGCAAAATACTTCCTCTGAGCCAAAAAGAGAATTATGGAGAACACAGAGACGATGGTCCAGAATATTCTAGCTTTCAAGTATGTGAAATATTAGCCCCAATGTGTATTAATATTTTCACATGAATAGTATATGTTGACTTGTATTGACTTTAAATTATCATTACTCAATTTATAAAACATAATTATTTAAAAATATAAAAAAATCCCATGAAAATCTGTTAAATCAGAGACTGTATCATTTAGAAATATAGGAGCATGGTTCTGCTTATAAGAGAATATTTGCTGAAAGTATAATTTATGAAAATACAATCTGACTACATTCATTATCAAGTGCTTTAAAACTTGACATTTTTAATTACCGTTGATGTAATCTAAAGCTGTGAAAATAAACACATAGTACTTAAGAGAGGGTATACATATCCTTAAGACTGGGCATATACATAATTTTTCAAGACATCTGTAGTTTGCACATCTTTCTCTGTTTCAATAACATTGTTTTAAAAGGCAGGAAGGGTACTTACTCCTGTTATGTAACGAGGTCTATATTGAATAGTTCCAAATAAACCAAGAATGACGATAATAATATGTATAAAATTTGCCAGGATAGGTGCCCACTGATATCCAAGGAAATCAAATATTTGTCTCTCCAGCACACAAACCTAGAATAGCAAACAGGATGGATAGATCAGCACATGTGAGAAACGGCATAGTAGTGAGAGAAAAAAAAGGATCACATTGAAGTTATAATTAGCAATTATAACTGTGTTATCATATCTGGCATTTGTCTTTAACAGTGAGAATGACATTTTCAGGTATATTTCAAAGGAACGCTATGGAAGCTGCGCATCCACGGATGGCTACAACCTTTCAGGGATGATTTTGTGGCGGAAGCAAGCAGTATTCACAGGATGTCATCTGTGCAGCCACAGGATAAATTATATTGTCATGTGCACTGTCAAACACTTGAAGTCATCACCCAGCAAGTCAGGGAAGTCCATGAGAAGAGCTTGTTGTTAGGATCTGCTCTAATGGCATTATGTAAATTGGGAATAGAACAAAGGAATTTGATGCAGAGGCAAAAGAACTCTTTAGCAAGAGCTCTAGCAAACACTCTTTAGCAAGACACCTGAATTCTGGACATAGATCTGCCACTAGGCAGCTGTAGTGGCCTACATAAGTCATTCCCCTTCTCTAGGTGTCTGATTTTTCATTTGCAAAATTCAGGGCTTCGACTAGGTGTGCAGGGTCCTTCTAGCCTTAATAGTGTTGGATTACTGATCAAGTGTGACTTTCATATTTGAATCATACCCAGTTGCCTATAGTAATCAGGTAAAAGAAAAGCTCTGGAACAAAATTAGAAGAATAGAAAACAAATACAAAAATAAAGCATCACTTACAAAAGCAAGATACTCAAGATGTTTCAAACTATGCTACTTTCATTTGTGCTCACAACTTTATAATTAAGACATGTAAAAATCTCAGTGGGGAGAGGAGAAAAAGAAATAGCAACCAACCAAATGACAGCAAACTGAGATTGGTGGTGGTCCAGAAAGGCCATTTGATATTGAAAAGTGAAATCTGGAGAGCTGGCAAGTCTCTCATCAGATCTAACAGAGAAAAACAGCCTGTTGCCTTGGTTCTTCCTGCCTGCCCTCAGGTGGAATGATAATAAACTGTCTGTTCAGAGAAAACATTGTAAAAGGACTTGATGTTCCACACCAAGATTCGATACCATTTTCATCCAGGTTTTCAAGGAAAATGATGATTTTAAAACCCCCTAAGTTTCTAACATCACTATGCTTTAATGATATTTCTTGTCAGAAGGAAATACTGACTCTTGAAATAGGCAGTATGCTTTTAAATTAAATACCTATAGCTCAATTTAGAGACTTCTTGAATGATCATTATTCCCACTGCAGTTTAGTTGAGCAGCATGTTTTCCCATCAGGCATTGACAAAGAAAATAAATTGATGACAACGGTTCTGTGTAGATTTTCTAAGGCATACTAGGTACCATATAACTGCTGTAGCAGTCATAATCCAACTTGGTCAAACCTTAATTTCACTGAGTATTTGTAGTGATTAAAAAAATAAATAAAATCTTGGTCTGTTCTACCCAACATATGCTAAATCCATGATACTTACCAGGGTCTCAATAGTGGAATGCAATATTCTGATTGGTTAATAAATACAGACTATCACAGAACTTGAACATAACCCAAACCTTACAAATCTTGATCTGCCTTTTGATGAAATATTCCTTCAACTATTTCATACAGTCAACACTTCATATAAATAAGACCCATTGGTGACATTGGGCAGCATTACATATGTCTTGTTGGAATCCATGAATGGTACCAAAAACTAAGCAGTTGTTATGAGGGCACCATTGCCAATCATCCAAATAGAAGCTCGTTTCAACATAGAACGTTCTTCTCCTTACCCTATAAATAAACAGTAAGTAGCAATATAAAACAACAGCTAGAAAAATCTAAACTCTATAAATTTTGAGTGCCACAACTGTGGAGACACAGCAGGGAAAAAGTATAGACGATTTAGTACATCAGTCAAACAGTGGGAAATATCTCAAAAAATGCACCAATTATGAAAGAAAATAGCAGTCTTGTTAATTATAAAAAATATATAGATGATAATATACTCACTAAGTCTGCAAGACTAAAGTGAAATTATATCAACATTTATCAGGCTCTTTTTATGACAGCTAATAGATTCTTATTTACAAGATTATGCAAACCGAATAATGTGTAATTATTCACATATGATATTTCTGTCTTTTTCCACTTTTTGATTGGTCTTATTAGGCATCATAAGTAGTTTTATCATAGGTTCAGCAACTTAGAGCTAGACCTGAAGAATGAATGATTTTCTTAAATATTCAGTGAGGATAAGTGGAGAAACAATTTGTAGGAGTAGTTGTGATCTTTCCTAATGATTCTTTCCACTAGGAGGAGTATTAACTACAAAGGGACTGTTTGGTGGTGGTGGTTGGGGCCCGAGGAGTACAAATATGTTTTAAAACACCTACTGAGTGCTGGGCATTCATACTCTTCTCTAGTCATGTACTATCTCATTGATTCTGCACAAAACCCAGGGAAGGAAATATGATTGTCCCATTTTGCAGATTAAGGAATCTGAGATGTAGTGTGCCAAGTGGTTATCTTGAGGTTGCAAAAGTGGTAAACAGTAGAACAAGAACTCACTCTCTGGGCATGGTCCCTATGCTATATCTCTACTTTGTCCACTTACTCTACACCTAATTCAAAACCAAAAAGCTTTCACAGGTTATGTTGTAGAAACTATGCTGGTTATAGGATATATGCTACTTTTTTATCTTATTTATTTATTTTGGAACAGTATAGAGAATCTCTTTGATCACACTTGTCAGTTCATGACATTATGTCATCACTGTTTTGTTTATTCTACTTTTTGCCTCCTTCAGTACATGTTTCCAGTGTTATTCTGATTTTGCCCACAGGACCCTCTTTAATGTATTTACCTTATGCCCTTCTAATTGCCTGACTTATAAAAATATGTATCTAGCCTTGAAAAACATATATTTCTGATGTTTATATGGTGTGTTATTTTCATATAAGACTTATGGTATAAGTCTCTTTCATGCTCATCTATTTTATTATTTATACATTGTGGCTCTTTATGTTTGGCTTCTGCAGAGTAGACCATTATAAATGCATAACTTGGTTGTTTTCAATTCTTTGCTACCACAAAAAATTCTGTTCCCATTAAATGCTATTTTTATGAAGTTTTTATTTATAAAATAAATAGCAGCTAATCGTTATCAATTACTATTTCTGCTTCCACTGAGATAATTTTATTCTTTCTTTTAGATCGTGAATGCGATTGATTATATTAATATCCTTTGTCATTATCATTTTGTACCTGTTAAAATTCCTACTTGGGATAGTATATTATTTTTAGTATATCTTAGTTTGGGTTAAATTTTATTTAAAAAAATTAAATAAAACAAAATTTTATTTGGGATTTTTGTATTTATAAACTGACCTATAAATCAATATGTTCTTTCTTACTCTGACACTCTTACGTCTGTTGCACTGGCCTCAACTGATAACTAAGGCACAAATTTTATTTAAACACCCTAACAAACTTTCAGGAAACCATCAAGTCCCACACGGTGTCCCCAAAGGCAACCTGTGTAAACTTGGGGAACCACTACTAACTACATAGTTGTTCAATAAAATATTATAAGTAGATGCCAGCATATAGGCATGTATCTATCATGTATGTGTAAAATCTTTTTGAGTCATTTTTATTTACATAAATGGGATTGCAGTGTAGACATGTCTTTTCACCTTACATTTCTCATTTAATGATGTCTCATGAAGTTTATCTTCATTAGCACATCCTGCCTTAATAGATCTACCTACCCTTTTAAAAGCATTCCATTTTAACAGACAGTTAATTTGTTTACAATTTTTGGCTGTAACACCTATGAGGACATTAAATCATCATGTATTTGTATGTTAATATATCCATAGGCTAAATTTTCCAAAATGGAAATGCTGGGTTAATTCTGGTTATATAATCCTAAATGTTATAATAGGTATTATTGATTCTTCTTTAATATATATGTATGAACTGGAAAACATAAGAATTTCCCTTTTCTTTGCACTATAGTAAAAATGAATTTTAATAGTCATTAATTAATATAGAATATGTTTTATCTAAAAAAGTTTTAAAAACCTTTCTGGTAAGTACTATCAATGAAAAAATCTTGCTTTCAATGACAACTAATGTTCATCAGAAGCATTGCTGAAATATCTTCAAGATAAATAAATTTATTGACTTTTCAAATCAGAAAACACTCCACACTTCTAAATGTACATGTGAAAAATCAGGGCCCAGTTAAGTTAATAATTTGTTAAGTTAAATTTGACCTCTTGCTAAGGGAGTATTCAGTCTGATAAAGTGTGCTTCAAATGTTTTCACGGCGAATGGGAAACCTTTGTAGTGCCTAGGTGTCTGCTGCCATTCAACTTAAAAACAAAGAAATTACTGGTACATGAGTGCATTAATTTTTTTAAAGTCTCAAATACTATGTTTTTACAACTGAAAGGACTTGAGATTTGTCACCTTTCGACATTGTCTTGGTAGTAACTAAAATTTATCATTTTTTTCTTTCAAATATTATTATAATTTTCTTATGTCCTTAAAATTCAACTTGTGAGTGAAACAAATAACATGAAATAAAACTTATATAGAGCCTTTGAGAGGAAAAAATAGGCTTTTGATTCTGTCATGATGAAACACATGTTCTTTGATTTGTTTTAAAAAACTGTGTTATTAGAGGCTGGAAACAACCAAATTAAGTTTCTAGTGCTATATTATCAATTGAAATTAAACTTATCTATGGGCACCCCTGTTCTCGCTGTGCCTTCTCCCCTTTCAGTGTCTCCAGGCCCCTTTAGGATTCTGAGATTTCAGATTGTCTCAACTCTAAAGTCTCTGAGGAAAGATATAAGAATAGACTCAGGTTCTGACGGTAGGCAGTAGAATGCTTCCATCCAAAGTACATTTGCATTGACAAAGTGGACTTTAGGGGAATGAAAAAACTTGTCAAAACTTAATAAAATTCCAGGAATCAATAGAGAATGATTTTTATTTTAGTTGTTTGCAGGGGAAGATAACTTACCTAACAAGTAAAGTTAGCCTTGTTATAGCACACACACACACACACACACACACACACTCTATTAGAGGAAATCAAGATGAAAGTTGAAAGGGGCATAATGGTTACCTAGGATGGGACCAAGGTTTTTATTTCATCAGTAGGAACCACAAAAGTTCAGATAAACTTCCAGCCTAACTGACAGAATGGCCATCTGTTGCTCAGAATTTTGTCAATAGAAATTGCTGCTAACCCTTTTTCTTACATTTCCAGGCAAGTATGGCCAATTTCTTATTCCCAGTTATATCTCCTATTTGTTTTCCACTCCCAAAGGGTCTTAAAACAACACTAAATGAGATATGGAAACAGTTCCTGTATTATCTCCCTGACCACGATAGGGCTTGGCTTCTTCAGCAGGAAACTCCTGCACTGAGATTTTGCCATGGGTTCAGGGTTCCTCTGTGCCCGACTCTCCAGTACACTATTTCTCTTTCCTTGCTGTCTGCTCACTTTGGAGAAGCTGCTAATTCTGCTTTGACCCTGATGTCTGTGTTTATTCTGTCCTTTGCTGGATCTTATCACACTAGACCTCATCCACATTGCCTTTACTTAACTTCCCCTGTAGTCTCCTTCAGTGAACTGTAGTCTTGAGCATACTCTGGACTTGTCTGCCCCGAGTCAAAAAGGATGCCTGTGCAGCTTTCTCATATTTTTCAGTCAATTCCCAAGAAAGCTGTAAAGACTTTAGAGGTATTCTGGGTCTTTATAATATTGCTGAGGTGCCGAGGTCTTTACAATTGCCTAAAATATAACAATATCACAAAGCAAAACTCTGTATAAATATGACTGATAATGTTTCCCTCTTAAGATCCTCTGTGGTGTTCACAGTGGACAAGATAAATGACAATTTATATGCCAGTTTTTAAACACTATATGCAGGAGATACACTATTGAATAGACACAAATTTCTTTCATCTCACCAAGAGATCTGATGCACATATAAAACGAAGAGGATAAACCTGAAGTGGGGTCTGTTAAATTATCCATTGAAGAGATAAACAAAAATAGTGGACAAAGCATAAAGCTTGACTTAAAGAGTTTTAGTTACATTTGAGTAACTAGAGTTACTCAAATGCATGTGTGTATGTGTATGTACACACTTGTTTGTATGTGGTATGTGTGTTTATTTAATGACAGCAAAATAAAATTGTAAGGTGTTTGGTAAAAATGGGTCACAAATAACAACTTATTTTAATTCAATTGAAATAAGAATATTCTGCCCTCTTCCACATAGTTGCTTTTCTTTAGAAATCAAAACAAAGAATAAAACCACCACCAGTACTGCCATCACAATCGCAACAAAAACACCACCCAAAAGAGATCGGGCCCTAATTGCTTTGATTGTCATAAAAATCAATATATCATCATGGTTCAGGCCTCAAATTTTAGAATTAGAAAATCATGTTTGAATTCTAATTTGCTTGTGACCACAGGAGGTCCCCTAATCTCTACAAATCTCAGTTTCATCATCTATAAAATGGGGATATTGTAATATATAAGTTCTGACGTTTTCATGAAAATTAGAATAATAATGCACATAGAATACTTTTTAATATGCTTGAGTTGCATCTTAAATGGCTGCTACTATTAATTCATATTTCAACAGCACATATGGATTTGGACCCTGGTATTTTAGTACAGTATCATTCTACATTTGCACTCTTGCCAGAATATTTCAGTTAGAGATGTTCAAATATTTCTTATTCTATTAGTCACAACTGCAAATACCATGACAGACATTTCTGGACAATCTCAATTATTTGGTGGAGGTCTTTCTTAATGAATGTTATCCTGCCTGATTTAACATTTTATGTATCAAATCTGTTGTGGTGCCATGGTAAAAGAACAGGCTTCAAACAGTATCATATCTTTTGTTCCCACATTCTCTCTCCCCACCTTTTAAACGTGATAAGATCAATATTTATTTTAAAAATTCTGTCTCCATATAGGTAAGCACAATAAAGTTTTCTAAGAAAATACTGGGGAAGATTTGGCATGGTTCAAAGAAACCAAATATTAATAGAAACAAGTATTTATGTTTCTTACAGAAATGCATTTTGTTATGAATTGTATTATAGAAGCATTGGACATGATATTTCTTAATATAATATATTGAAACACAGAGTCACACATTTTTCTGAGGTTGACTCAATAGGGTCATTTAAACACCCACATAGATGTCAAATGGTTAATTTTAAGACTTTTCCCATTATTTTGTGTAATAATCCCATTTAAATATAATTCTAAATATTTCATCTAATATTCTAGTTGTGATAACAGAATCATTTATTATTTCTCACAGCTGCTCATTCTGCATAGCAATTTACAACCATTTCATAGTTAACATTCATGCCATCTAAAGGCAAGTTGATGACTAGTATATTATACTATTTTAAAAAAAGGAAAGTCTTTCGAAGAGTAACACAATAAGTTAACACTAGAGCACCAACAAAAATAGTTTGATTATTGTTGAATTGAACTTTCCAAGTCTCATGATTCCTTGACCCTTGATCTGTGTGCTCACATGCCAAATTTTATAAATATGTGTCTATGTAATCACTAAATATTTGATTTACAGAAGTAGGGTTTTTAAAAATGTTTAGATTTTTAGCTTAATATAGCTATTATAACACAAATCTCTGCTCTCTTATAGAATAAAGAGTGTGTCTGTATTTTATTTTAATATAATTATTAAAATATATTGAGCACCTATATCCTGGATACTATAGGAATTTTAATATGTTTTTAAATTAATGTTTACTTTTAAATCATACATCCTGCAATTACTGTCTACCGTTATCTTTATTGTACAAATGAGGGAATTGATGCTCAGAGAGGATAAGTAAAATGTCCAAGGTCATGATTGCAGAGCTGGAATCAAACCCTAGCCATTCTAACTCTGTTGGCCATGATATCAACCACAAACCATTTTAGCAACTGAATATAGAAGAACCTTATGGTGTTGCATTCACAATTTTTAAGGACATCTGCTTTATTACCAAATGTTTCTCTAATTCAATAATAAAGAAAATATAAAAGGTTCTTTGTTCATATGACAAGATAAAAGATCAAAAAAGATACAGTAAAGACTATTTCCATATATGTAACTCTGAGGTTTACAAATTCGTGTAATCACTATGATAATCCTGTAAAATAATCATAATTATTACTATTACTCTATTACTACAAATTATGCACTTCACAGTACAGACTAGTTCACAGTCAGTACAGAACATTTTTGATAAAAACATGAACTGAAAGTTTCCACTATCAGTGCAGCTAATAGAAGAATAATAATCCAAGTCACAACAAAACGGCATTTATCTGGAGTTGTACTGTAAAATGGTTTTATACTTTGGTAGCCTAACTCTCATTTATTAGGTTTAAAGTTTCCCCATACTTAATGTGAAATAAGCTAAAAAGATCACAGTATAGATCTTCTTGGTAGATGGATCACTGTTTTGATTTCTCCACAGAGTCTATAATTTTACTCAGCAGAAATCTAACTTCCCAGAAGAACCAGAACACATCAGAATGACAGCTGTTCTAGGTAGTTTTCATGACTCACTCCAAGCACATGGCAGGTATGAATTAGAAACTATAATGTATCCCTTTGGCCTTGAATTTCCACTATCTTCTTCACAAAAGAGTCTTCCCTGATACAAGGTCCAGCCAATATACAACGGGATTAAATATTCATCACATAAAAGAAAATATCTAATTTTCAGAAGACAGTGGCCATGGACTTTTAAACCATGCATTCGATAAGCGTTATAGAGTATTATAAGCACTGAGCCCTGCAAAACACTGTTCTAGGCACTTGTGAGGTGTGGGAATGAAAATGGATGATGAAATGAATTATATATTGTCATGTCATCTCACAGACATAGTTTCATACTATCGAGATACGCTAATAACACCTGAAATGGTTCTCAGGGCAGAAATTTTCAAAACTCTCAAGAGGGCCCAGGTGCAGCTATTCAAATGATACCCTGCTGTGGATCTATATATCTGTTTGTGATCCATCTACAAATTTCTTATTATTCATGTAGCAAGTATACACAAACATCGTTATGTGGCTACTATTGCCAAAACATAGAAAAGTAGATGAAAGATGGATTGACTATATTTTAATAAGGGACTTTAGGAATTGGGTAGAAAAAGTTGCTAAGTTCATGATCACCATTATCTATTTGTTTAGTACTGATTTTGTATTCATTGAGAGCTCAGTAAAAGCTGAATAAAAATAGCTTGCAACGTTCTTATTTTCATGTATCATATGGTATTGCTTTCTCATAGCAAATGATTTTCTCTAGAGAACACTCTATTGCTATTTTTTAACAGCACAATCATATTAAACATATTAAAGCTGCCATCTGGAGAATTTGAAATTTGTCAACTAGGTAAAAATGCAGATTTTTTTTTCTCAAAAGCTGATAAAGAGTCCAAAAATATATCATATATATCATTATCAGAGAAGCAATGTATAAGCAGCTTCAGCTTTGGTCTTGGTAAATTCTTGTGTGTCTTTATATGCATTTTTATTTTATGAATTCAAAACAAGGTAAAAAACCACTCCAATACTCCTGCCTTCCCCCCATTAGCTACCCTCCCCCAATTTGAGGCACTGAATTAACAATGTCATTATCCTCATCAGGCGTTCCCTTTTAAACAGACATTGGCTATTTAATGGGATTGGAGGTCGAAGTACGTTTGCTGTTGTTGTCAGGAGCAGAAGTGGACGCCACAGTGACCTACAAGCTGGGGTCTTCCCTGTCTCATTCCCTCCCTTGCTCCCTCCTTCCCCCATCTGTTCTTCCCCTCCTCAAACAAAGGCATCAGCAGAGGTTTCAGGGCACTGTCTTTGACTAGCAAGGAAGCTAAATGGAAGGTGTCAATCAAACCTCTCAAACTCTAGGTGACGTCTCTTTCGTAAAATTCAATTTCATAAGGATGGGAGATGAAATGACAGCTTCGCTTACTCTGACTGCTAAAGGCCAATCAAGAGTTGAAATGAAAGCAGAAATGTTATCAAGATCACTATCATGTACTGGCAGTCACTGTGGCAGTGGGTTATATCAGAAATTGCAACTAGGAATACAAGAGAGTACCAAAAGATGGCTGCAAGAACATTTTAGAATTTGTCATGAGGTACGCTATTTCTAGTATGGTAAAAACCATGTTTTCTGTGCCCTTTAAAGTAACCATATTTTTTAATTCAACATAGATATGGAGATGCTGTTCTAAAAAGAGGCAGTCATAATATTTGTTTTCCTGTTGGCAGAGGTGTCTGTGCTGTCCATGGGTGAATGTAATAAGACATGATGTTTTCTATCAGCTTTAGGAGTTCCACCATAGATTCCATTAATGCAGCATAGATAACTGGTACAGGCACAAAATGATAAGTTCTGTCAAGGTATGAAATATATTTCATACCTCAAACTTGAACATTCAAAGCATTACGAACACTGCAAAATATTATACATGGTTTCTATGTCCATGTGCACACATATCTTATACACTACTATTACTACTAATAGCATTATTCCAAGCATTTTACAGATATGTACTTATTTTATGAGATAGGCAATCATATAGTCAATAATAGGCAATACTATTTTCATTTTGAAGATGAAGAAACTGAGGCAGAAAGAGATTAATTTGACCTAGGTTACATGGTTTTTAATTGGTAAAGATGATTTGTCTGGAGTCCAAATCTTAAACTACTATGATATCACTTCCTGGGTGAAATTAAAAATTCATATGCATATATGATACTGATTTGTACATATATACACAGACACATATATTCAATGTTTTGTAATAAATACAAATGTACATATATGTATTTATATATTTTCACACTTCGTTATACTTTGCTTTCAAGTTTTTTATTGATAAATTGATAAAACAACACAAAATACCAGTTAATAAAATTTTTTAAGTAATAGAGCTACTTCTACTTTATGTAGCTCTCAGCATGACACCACATCGTTGCAAGGCTGTCAGTCTTCTATTTCCCAAACACATGCTGTTTCATTTCATTGGAGATGGGAAAAAAATTAGACAATGCTTCTGAAGCAACCCATACTACTATTAGAAGAAAAATTTAGGATGCTGAATATTTTAAGTGGTCCAATTTACTTATAAACTGCCAAAGCATAGAACTAGTTAGAAATATGAATATTCCACTGACATCTTGAGTTCAATACCAGGTAGTAGAAGCTCTGTGTAAACTTTTCTCATAGATAGTGGGCTTCCCGGAATACTTCCACATACTTTTGTTCTGGTTAGTTGAATATCATGCCTACCTAGAGTAAGTTGTACATGTGACTGCTCTCATTGCTGGAGTTGTATGTTTACACAGTGTTTGTGATAAACATAAATTTAACCCTACTTATGTCAGTTTTACTTGTTTTTCCATTACATGATTTAATTATCACACATACAATGGATTTATGAGTGCAAAATATAGTTTAAAACATAAAAACTAAGTTTAAATGTGTTGGAAAGAATACATGGCATAAAGTGAGAATAAAATTATTCTAAAGGATAATTAGAAAAACAATGATAAAAGTCTAAAAGGATTCTTTCCCAAAAGGATTTTTATAAGTCTTTAAGTTCTTATTCCAATGTAAAAAAATCAAAACTGAAAGATTCACAGACAATAAATAAGGATTTTTTTCATGTAAAAGAATGTAAAACTCCGATCAGTGATCCCACACACAAATGAGTCCTTAACACATTGACTGCCACACTAGAAAAAAACAAAAAACAAAACTAAACAAAAAAACCTTTTTCTTTGGGGCCATGGTGTTTTATTATAAAAATAGGATAAAAACTTCAAAACCAAAATGATCCTTTCTCATTTAATGCAAAATTTGTTATTTTTTATTGTTTTCTGTGTGTGAGTTATATGCAACTTAAGTAGTTTTCGCAGCTCCCAAGGTGAAGAAATGTGTGAGTTACATACACTTCAATGAGGCTCTGGGCTCAAAACTAGCATGAGTTAAATACAACTCACAAGGTAGTTAACGTGTTAATCCTATATCAAGAGTCTTTTATAGTTTAAATTAAAATAAAATGTGTTAGATATGTATGTATCACTTTTACGATTAACTACTTTAAAAATATTTTGAATTAACTACTAGTTTCAATGTCTGAAGAGAAGGTTTTATTGCATTATTGTGGTAATCAACACATCTTTTATAATTCTGTGTATAAAATAATATATCCACTGTATTATATCATAATATAGAGCATTCAAATGATTCTGTAAATTCTAATTCATGATGTTGTTTAAGAAAAATAGTTTCTTACCAACAGCCCATTCCTGCGGTGAGCATTCTTGGCATCTTTCATGAAAATGGCTTTAACTTTTTGAAATTTATTGAGCATTTTTCTTATCATAGATAAATAATTAATAAGGATTCTTACATCCATTTGTCCTGCGCCTGACAATCTCAGCAGGAATTACTATTGGGTTCTAGAGCTATATTGCTTTTTAGAGTTCTGACAACAATTCTGACCTTTTCAAAATATATCATGAACACCAGTTTGTTGGCAAAGATTCCTGAGATTTAACATTTTCTATTGCCAGAGTTGGAAGTTTCAAAGAATGCTGAAATATCCTTGCTGTCTTTATATAATTCCTTTATCATTAAGTTGGGGTTTCATATTCTTCAAGTATGCTAATGACAGAAGGGAAAGATAAGTTCTAAAAAGTAGTATTAAGTAGGCTTTTCCCACATATTTTTAAGACATGATCATTTAGTGTAAAAACTGTGTGTATATCTATATATCTATATACTGTACATATCCATATCTGTATAGCCCTGACAAGTAAAGTCCATACATACTCTCTCCTCCATTTCATATTACCTCACTGTGCTAAACAGTGTTAAAGTAACTTAGGTTTGTATTAAAGTCTTTGATACTTTGAAAATGTCTCTGTCTCTGTTTCAAGCCAGTTACATGTCTTGGGGAGAGTTTGGTCTAGTAGTAAAATGTCATTGGCAAAAGGTTCAACTACATTTGTCATATAATTTAAATTCTTGAAAAACAGTCTAAAGCTATCCATCTAATTAAACAGAGGAGAAAATATCAGAGTAAGTTAAAATGTATACCTATGTGTGTGCATATCTATATATAGATGCATAAGGAATGCTTTAAAAAAGAACCCTTTTTAAAAACATATGAAGCACTAGGGGCACTATCCCAACCCTAACTTTAAGATGTCCTCTCAGGAAGTGGCACAGAAAAGTGCTAAAATCTATAGTGATCGGTTTAAAAATTCAATTTGAAGGAAGCTGTAACAACGTAACTATCAGGATTGCCATGGAATGACCTAGAATATAGCCATGTTTGCACTCTAATTGTTCAGCAGATAAGGCATATGAAGTAGAAATGACTGGGAGGATGACTCTACCGAGGCATCTTAGAAATACGGAATCCAAAGCAATCCAAACAGGCAAGTGTTGGTCACGCTCCAGGGAGAATAAGAACTGGCCAAGGAGGAGAATTAAAGATGGCGGACGAGTAAAGCCACCAGCCAAGTGTCTCCGCAAAAAAGACAGATTTTAGAAGAAAGCAGGAGAATTAAGCAAGCAGACAAGTATACATCGGACGAGGGTCAGAAGGAGGAATACCTGAGACCATGAGAGACTCCACGGGAGGAGGTTGCGGAGGAGAACTGGAAGGAGAAA